>JAAEEI010000002.1:0-10330 GCA_012654025.1 Pachypsylla venusta
ATCAATCTATCATCAACTATCATTAATCAATGTGTTACACCCGGTAAAAATAATTGAATGTTAAAATAATATATTATTATGTATCATGAGAGGAAATCCTAACTAAAGAAAAAAACGAACTTGTTAACAATGTATTTGTCTTATATAACACCCTGTATATTTTCAGTACTAACCATATATCTCTGCTTGATTTGGTGATTAAAATGATACCTAATAAGTCCATATCAGTTCATTAGTTCGGAAAATATATAACACGTATATCAAATAAATACCCCCAATTTTGAGGGTTGTTGGAAATTTGGGGCTGAAGGACCCACTGAGGGACAATATAAGTAGCAAAAGGCACATCTGCCACTCACGAGAAAAAAAATGAGCTATCGTTCATCAACATCGGTCCAGTAGTTTTGGCTGTAGGTGCGTCAACATCAAAGAAGAAGAAGAAGAAGCAGCAGCAGCAGTCGATGAGAAAAAAAAGTGTACTATTCAGAAGCCTATATCTCCGATTTGACTTAACCGATTTTGTTGAAACTTCATATACTTCGTCTCTGAGTTCGCCTCATACATAGGAAATAATCATTTTTATCCTGGGGTGTGTAGTTTTTCCTCTGGAAGTAGCTGAAATCGGCAATGTAAGCTGTGGCGTATAATATACTCTTGGTAGCTACTGCATTTTTTTGACTTGACGGGGCGGAGCGCTACCGCGCTCCTTAATTTATATCATAACCACTTTGACATTGTTGATTATTTTAAATCGTGTACGGTGAACATAGGTTTTATTTATTGACACGCTTCCTTTGCGAATATCCATTATTACATTTTTTTCACTCATTATTATTATTATTATTATTACTATCGGAGTACCCGAACTTCGTTTCGAGAAGATGAGAAAAAAAATCATAGGAAATCTGACTCTTAAATTAATAATCATATCACCGAGGTGCAATAGTTTAATTCCGATCAGAACATACCACACATAGATTACATATTACCTAACACGTTTGTTAACCTAGGTAGAACATGGGGAGTAGTAACGGGTTGTTAAGGTGCGAGCCACTTTCTTGGCGGCGGAAAAATCCGTATTTATTCTAGAAAATCAATTCTTTTGGTAGAAGGTCACGTTCCAAAATGCTGTCTTTTTATTTTCAGATATTTGGGCAGAAAAAAACTTTCAGAAAAGGAAGAACCGTCCGTTGAAGGATCTCGCTATTTAGTGGAGGCCAGTTATTCTTATTGGACATTAGGTTATCTTCTAAGTCAACAAGGAGCTCAGAAACTTCTTCGTGCAAAACCTTTAAGTAATTTGATTCCTGTGGATGAATTTCTGCCGTTATTGTCCGGGAAACATATTGAGTAAGTTACTAATTTAGTTAACATTCACTCCGGGCTATCTTATGATTGTCCAGGAAAAATATTGAGTAAGTTACTAATTGGGCGGAGCGAAGCGTAGCCTTATACTCCCTACAAAAATTAACATGTTATTCAAAGATTTATCTTATGATTGTCGTTGAAAAAGTTAACAAAACACGTCCACTAATCTTCCCCCCCTTCCCCCACCCACCATTTCTATATTGAAAGTAACTCAGTTGATATATTCTAAATTTCGTAGCCAGGAGGCTGTTGGTTCGAATACAAGCCTTCTGATGTCCAACAAAGACTACCCCCACTATGAATGTCAAATATTACCTGTGGATTACTCACAATATGAAGATCTCGGAACAATACCTACTATCTAGTCCAGCGATACTCAACCTGCGGCCCGCGGGCGCTGGTTATGTTTAGCTACTGTGTGGTCTGCGGTTTTGTACCCAATTTTCTCATTAATTAAATTCTACGTAGGTGCAAGCATTGTTATTTTGAAAAATAATAAAACGAAATTCTTTGTCATTTTTTTCAATTACTAGCTACCTGTTTAACTATTTTCTTTTCACTTTTTTGTGAGCTTTACCTAGGAACTTTCCGTTTTACCTAATATTATTACTAAGAACTGGAGACCAGCCTGCCAGCAGCTTGTCAATTCTCCTAAAGAAGCTGACTACCCTAGGAAATGTCAGTAGAACACAGTCAATTAATATGCTTATCATTGCCGCCCATACTAGCCCTACCCGGCGTTGCTTAACTTCAGTCTGCTATAACGGAACCTTGATCTATACATATACCTATTGTATGTATTTTGCGTACTGCGGCCCGCGGGAAGTTTGGGAAACATAAAAATGGCCCGGTGAAAAGATTGAGTATCGCTGATCTAGTCACTTACCTAGTCATCCATGTAACCTTCTAGTCGACCAACCTATTAGATGTATACGCCGATCCATCAGTTTCCTGAAACCCAGGATAGAGGAGTTCCTGCCAACACCTACCATTGACCCTCTATACTACTAACTGTGCATTGGCGATATCCATACCAACAGTTGAAGATGCGATCACCCAATTTCAACCAAACAGGGTGTTGGGACGCCAACCACCACCTATCGTTAAAGAAGAGGCAGACCTGCCAAGAGAAACCAGGTCCAAACTGGCACAACTACGCTCCGGATGGTCCAGATTACTCAATTCATACCTCAACAGATTGGACGCCAGTATCAGAAATGAATGCAGCCTCTGACATGGACAGCCACACGATGTTCATTATCTGTTTGACTGTCCTCAAAGTCCTACCACAATCGCAACACTTGACCTCTGGACCAGACCGAAAGAGATGGCAACTTTTCTCAACTTACAACAACAAACTTGATCTGATATGACTTGTTGTCTGTTGCAATAACAACAATAATCCAAGCATGGACTCTGCCAAAATGCTTGGCAAGTGGATTTATTATTTTTTCATTTGGTTTTAATTATGGAACCCTTTGACGTAGGTGACTTGTAGTAACATCAAGTGCCGACGACTAACTATACTCCAAATGAGATCTATATTATCGGCAGAGTTCTGGAAAGTCAAATCATCGTTAGGAGAGAGATTTTTAGAAGGCAAATTCCCATTTGCAGGCTCTTCGTTCAAAGTGTTTGGCATCATTTTTTTTTTTTTTTTTTTTTNTTTTTTTTTTTTTTTTTTTTTTTTTTTACCTCTCAGCACAAATAAAGTTTAACGTTAATTTATAAAAGTGCGATTTTTTTTTAATTATAGCGTCTACAATACATCAATGCTGGCGAGATTCAGACACCAATGCAGCAATTACTAACGCTCTCAAGGGAACCCCAATGTCTTAGAATTTTTCCGGCTTCACCGGCATACTGTTGTATAGGGCCATGGCCCTTATTATAGGGGACTTGAACATATTAGTCTCTCTACTATTGGGGATCTTAAAGTACCACCCGAGGATCTGATCCTTTGATCTGGTATCCTCAAGGATACATTTTCTACCAGGTACTGATGAATGACCAAACCCTCGCAAATTTTTTGCAAAAATTTGATTTGTGCGTCTCGAGTCTGATTGATGTAAGAGTCCGATTGATGATCTCCAACTTGACTTCTCGTCTCTAAGAAGTCAAGTTGGAGGTGATCAATCAGACCCTTACAACTTACTTCTTAGGAGTTCACTAAGATATTGAAAGTTTCTCATTCCTTGCAGGAAATCATGGGAGATGCACTATCCCAACCGAGATCTGATAGCATGGTCCGCTCAACCTCTCCTTCTCTATCCTGCCAAATATTTGAATGAAGAAGGCTACGTGAGCGACACGGAAGATTCGCCCACCGCATTGACCACAACAGAACCACCAGTATCTACTTCTCCAGGAGTGAAGGAAGAACTCTGAATGTAAATATGTGTTACGAGTCATATGTGGGCAGAAAATTGGAAATCTCCAAGTTCAGACAGAATAGATACACCATTTGTGTTCAATATTGAGGAAGAAGTGGTAAGAAATGTGATTGTCTTGGACACATAACGTAAAACAAAATAAAACATAGAAACAAACGTCGAAAAAGGACCATTTTGTCGAAAAATTTGAGAACATTTGAGATTCTTTTTTCCAACCATCATTAGTGGCAGTGGCGGATTTACACATTTTCCGCCTGTATGCTATTCAAATCTGCCGCTCTAGGCTCCAGCCTACTTAGCCTATTGGTAAATCCAGCACTGATTAGTGGCATCATCGTGTCTGATGGTAACCAGATAAAAATGGTAAGAAATGTGAATGTCTTGGACACGCAACGTAAAAGAAATATAAACATAGAAACAAACGTCGAGAAGGGACCATTTTGTCGGAAAATTTGAGAAGATTTGGGATTCTTTTTTCCCAACCATCATTAGTGGCATCATCGTGTTTGATGGTAACCAGATAAAAGTGGTAAGAAATATGAATGTTGGACACACAACGTAAAACAAATATAAACATAGAAACAAACGTCGAAAAGGGACCATTTTGTCGAAAAATTTGAGAAGATTTGGGATTCTTTTTTTCCAACCCTCATGAGGATGTGCGTATTCAATTAAGTATTAATTCCCTGTGCCTTATCTATTTGTAATTTGTATGTTCATTATTTTTCTGTGCCATATTATTTTTAAGGACATGATCTTTATGACAGATTCACTTTTGGAGGTAGTTTCGGATTTGTATCAAAAGAGGTGTAAAGTACAACATTGGTCTTATTCGTTAAAAAAATTGGTCTTATTCGTTAAAAATAGCATTAAAAAATTGACTTCATGAATATGATGGGATTCTTTTTTTGGGATGGGCTCAATTTTGGCTTATTATTTTCAATAATGAACCTTTGGAATCGTCACGGGAAAAAAAAAAAAAAATACCCCCCTCAAAATTTGATATTCTACGTTTCAAGGTACGTAGAATCCAAAAATCGAATAAAAAAAAATTCGTTTGTCCGTCGTACGCCGTGATGGGCACTTTTGCCACTTAGCGTTGATCGATTTGGCTGAAATTTGGTATATAGGTCCCATATGGGCTCTAATTGTGCCCCGAAACTTTGGGTGCAATCGAATACACCCTTGGCGATTTTTGCCGCTTTTTAACGGTTTTCAGTATCGCTGTCTAGAAGGAGATTGGTAAGAGCTGGAGATTTGAAATTTTGTATGTATGTCATATTTCGGGTCTCAGCTAGCTTCAAAACTTTTGGGTTCAATCCAATATACCGCTGGCGGTTTTTACCGATTTTAAGCGGTTTTCATTAATCCTGTCTAAAAAGAGAATGGTAAGAGCCAGAGACTTCAAATTTGGTAGGTATGACAAATATAGGGTCTAATTACGCCCCAGATTTGGAATCATCACGATAACCCCCCAATTTTTTTGAGGGGGGTACCTCCCTTAAAAAAATTGTGGGGGGTGTACCCTCCCCCCCCAAAAAAATTATTATTTTTTGCCAGAAAAATAATAAACCCAGGTGTCACATTTTTTTTAGACGAATGGAGTTTCAAAGAAGATTGCTTCGTTGGTCATTTGAGACAAGTCTTTAATTTCTTTTTATGGTTCAGGCGCTCTAGTCAATTGTCAGCCCTTTTTTTGGTGGGTACATTGAGGATTCACTATGAACAGCAGATCATTTCCGGCATATGGTTATGCCACGCGGGTACTTGATGTAACTCTGAGAAGAACACGGTTAAAATTTTCACTGGAATTTTAATTTTTCGTAGTTATCATTAGGTTTTCCCTGTAAAGATCACCTATTTTAGAATTTGGACCGTTCACAAAATAAACAATAATTCTTTCTAGTCTTAACTCGTAAGCTTCTTCATAATAATAGATTCCGCAAAAAAACACGTAGAGCAGATTTGTCATAAAGTTTACGATTGTCGATTTTTTTTTGTTAATTTAGTTTAGAAGTACGTTCTAACCCACCTTTAATTGTAGGTACTAATGTTTTTCACCTTGCCATAATATACAAGGAACATGTTATTTTGTATTTTTATAATTTATTATAAAATTAATTTTCTAGAAAATTGATTTGACTTTTTTAATTTCTAAAGCTACTGTAGAAAGGCAGTGGTGGCTAAGTCATATTGGCCCCCCGCAAGCGATACTAGGAGGTCCCTACGATTTTCTCTTGCAAACTTTGCGGGGAGGGACCACGGTATAACCAAACATAACACTAAGGCCCTGTAGATTAAAGTTATACATAGTCTGAAGGGCCTCAAAAGGGCTTTACTTGAGATCCATCGGGGGCCCCGTAGATATTAAGTTCTTAAATGGCCAAAAGGATCTCCTGATAAATTTTACGCTGGGTCTATCAAGGGCTTTGCCTATGCTCCTGAGCCCCCCCCCCCCCCATAAAGGTCTTCACTTTGGGTTTATCAGGGTTAGATGTAATCTCGATATACATGGCTAAAATCCGCCTGGAACTCCGATTTATTTTGACGATGTGGCGTCGGAAAAAAAAGTATTAATTCTATCGCTTTACGAGGCTACTTTGGGGAATCCCGGCTACACTCATTAATGTATAGCCTCTAGAGCCGTTTCGCCGGTTTCGCTGTCATCAAAAACAGTTACTCCGTCTCAGTTGTCCTCACTAGGCTGTATGCACTCTGATGAAGCTAACGTCACTTCCGGGCATGTAATTTTTATAAGTGCGTCCCAAATAATATTAAATTATTTAGGTTAGCAACTTTTGTTCGAAAATCGTTATAAATCGAATTACATAATTCGATATTCGATTTTTTTTCTTTTGTTTATTTTTCTTGTCAAGTAGGTATGAAATTTTTTCTTTCTTTCGTAGACTTTTTATAGTTGCACAGTTGGAGCAATTTACTTCTCAACTCGAGTATTTCTTATTTGTGTAATTTTACTGATTTTTATTCAATTAGAAGAATCTTCTCCAGCTTTTAATTTTGTTTCATATTTGATTGATCATGGTGATGAAACGCACGTAATGTCTCGTCATCGTAATGTGAGGTCTCTGAGATATTCGGATGGTAAGAATTTTTTTTCTTTTCATTATTATATGATTCATGACACAAACAGATTAGATAGATAATGTCCAAAGGTCACTGGTGTTTTATGAGAAATCTTTTTGATAAGTGAAATATTGGGGAAGATTTGACGAGAGAGTGATAGTGATGGTTCAAGGTTCAATTTACCTTATGTAAGTACACGACAAGGTAGGTATGTGGCAAGTTATTCTTTAAAGATAAATTGCTATTGGTTATTTGTATAGAATAATAAACCTTAATGATCTAATGTCTTTGATTGGCCTGAACGATTTTGCTTCTGAGTAGGTCTTCTTCCCAGGTTTTGGGATGAATACCACCCTCCCGTTTCTCCAGGACATAGGCACATAGCTCGATGCTATGCTTGCCCTGAAAATTCTGCAGAGGATGGGCACAATCGTACTCTTTCCCTGTTGAAGAAGAGCCGGGAAGATGCATTGGGTCCAATGAGATTTGGTCTTGGATTGAAATCTTTTTAGGTAAGAAACCAAACATGACTTAAATTACTTTCGATAATATCGAAAGAGGTCGTCGTAGGAAAATAACTTCCTGAATGCAAAACCTCAGTGAGTGGTATGAGGAATTAAAGGTGTCCCCTTCAGAATTGGGTAAGGGACCAGACAGTTACTGTCATTTTTTTTTCTGAGCAACTAACCTAACTTAAAATATGATTAATTGAAAGTAGAAGGTTAATTTTCACGATTAAATGGTGGAAAATACGAGAAAACTCACATTTAAATGTTTAATTCACAATTTTATNCCTTAACCCAATTAGAGAGGTTAGGAAACGTTTTTACGGCCATGCCTCTCTTTTTTTTTCGACCATTTTTGAAAAGATACCCTAAAATACATATTTGGTCAGATTGATTGTCAACGTCCAATAATTGATATTATGACACATGAAGAAGAACAGCTTGTAAGATGAAAAATTGAGGAAGGTATCCTGTATCAGGGTGTTTAATGTGGCTCAGTATAGCTTTCTCTCACCACTGTAAATGAAATGACTAAAAATATTTTTTGTTAACCCTAGATGCTTATTTAATTATCCTAGAAAATTTCATAGATAGATTATTTAAATCACATTCTGGAAACGCCCTGTTGTAGCTTCACTAGTCCCTCATGCTACATGATGCATGGGACAGTAGCTCGCTGACATGAAAACGAGGGAAAATTTCATCCCCAATAGAAGGGAGATTTATTATTGTCGGCCTAGTTCTTCGTGAATTCAAATTTTTCACCAATTGAATTTTTGTTTCACGTGAAAGACACATATATCCTACACAAAGAGTAACTTGACTGAAGAAGGCAAAAATCGTGTTGAAGACTGCGCGGCTCGCTCATCAGACTACGACGCACCCCGGCTAAGCCTAAAAAACTTTTGTTTTCAGAGTACGACTTTGACGACGTGTACGGACACAGTGTTGAAGATGATTGCAACGTTTCACCAACTGATGGTAAGTACTAAGAACTATAATTCGCAATAGTTTCACAGGGAGAGGAAGTTCAGGGTTACATTAAAAAAAAAAAATCCACTTAGGTGAGTCACTAACAAAAGTTGTTAGTCGTCTTCCTACTTTTTCTTTGTCAAAAACAAAAAAATCGGTCAACACTAAGTGGCAAAAGTGCCCATCACGGTGTACGGCGGACAAACGCATTTTTTTTATTCGATTTTTGGATTCTACGTGCCTTAAATAATATCAAATTTTGAAGGGGGGGTATTTTTTTTTTTTTTTTCGTGAGGATTCCAAAGGTTCATTATTGAAAATAATAAACCAAATAAGGTATCTAATCTGCAGACATACATATAGGTATTAGAACAAAACATATTAACAGGGTGTCTACCAGACTGGAAATCCTGGAATACTTGGAACTGTCAGGGAATTTAGGAAGAAACGCCCAAAGTCATGGAATTTTTCAAATTGAGTTTTTTTTTTTTATCTCAATGGCCAATTTTATGCGTGAACATGCTTTTCCTGAAGAATTTTGTCTGCGGCGCTTATTATCGTTTTTCTCAAAAATTATGTTTAGGGTATAAACGAAATTTGGTATATAGTTTTTGGGGGCTTTGAGCCCCAATATTGTGTTTTTTGAAGTCAGATGGGGGAGTCAAAATCTTGAAAAAGTACACTGGAAAATCTGGAAAAGTAGACTGAAAAACCTGGAAAAGTCAGGGAATTTCACTTTGACGATTTGGTAGACACTCTGATCAAGTATGAAGTTATAACAATACTTCTGTTGACTTCCATAATTTCATCCTGAATTTTACAAGGGCTGTGGAGTCGGAGTCGAAATTTTAGTCTTTTTCGACACTGACTCCGAATCCAGCTCAAATAAAAGTAATTAACGTAATACAACAGCCTCTTAAACAGAGCTGCGGAGTCGGAGATTTCCTAATTTTTGACAAAAGGAGTCGAATTTGGAGTCGGTAAATTTTGACTGGAGTAGTCTTGAATTATACAGTTACAAAACAACTAGCTATATTTTAAATAATTATAGAAACTCAAGCAGTCTGCACCCGCTTCACCGGACATCTTAGAGGCATTTTTTTAAAGTTGATATTAATATACCTCGCCTTTAGCGTTGCTGTTTGTGAGGAAATAGTGACATGTTCTTTCCATCTTTCCATATCTTTCGAATAAATGAATGCTGTTTCTTTGTGTTATTATGTCACAACTTTGGTGCTCACTGCAGCATTGTAGGATTTTCCCAATATCAATCATTATTAAATTCCTTTAAATTTTTCAACTTTACCTACAATGTCGGCACTGGATCGCTATGCGCATTTATCTCCATAGCTAGTCATTGTCCTCATGAGGCTGAGTGGGCCCCAAAAACATACAAACTACAGTGACAAATTTTTGCCCCCGCCACAATTCGAACCTGGGTCTATCGCGTGCTAGACTTATGCAGTGACCACTGAGCCATGGGAGCTGGCACACAGTAAGGAATTTAAAAAAAACGTTGAATTTGATTTCTGCAATTTTCAGAATCTTTTCTATTTGATCGAAGTAAAACAACACAAATAGCATCTTTCCTGGGCACATCTGTTGAAGAAGAACCCGAAGAAGATACAGAAGAAGAAAATACCTCTGCCACAGAACAACGGACTCAACATCAATTGAGTGATCTTGAGGAAGCTCAACTACGTTCTTGTCTCGATAAGATCCGAGACATTGTTGGTGACTCAGTTCAGGACGGCATAGTGGTTGATACTATCATTAGAAATCAATTTGATGTGGACAAAAGTTTAGATCAGATACTTTGTGCAAATTCAAGCAGCTCGACGTCATTCGTAGGTAAGTAAAAGCCGGTACCAGACAGATACTATCATTTTTTTTGGAGCAAGTTACAAACTTAAAATGTGGTTTAATATAATTTAAAAAGTCTTTTTAAACGTTTTAGGGGTGGGAGATTAATTAATTCACTTTAATTTTAATTTATTTTGAAAAAAA
>JAAEEI010000002.1:22075-34282 GCA_012654025.1 Pachypsylla venusta
TTGACAGCCAAGCCAGGACTAATACCTGAAAATGATGATCATGGAAGGTGATGTTTTTTTTCTCCCGCCTACACTCTATAGAAATGTGACGTCCCTTAAAGTGGCGTGTACATCCATATAGGCAACTAGCTGTTTTCCCGTGCTTCGCTACGGTTACAAAATTCAACAACAATTTCGAGAACGCGAAATTAAATCTGCTCAATTTTAGATTTTTGGTGGAACCGACCCCCGCCAGAGTGAACACGGCTCCTATTTAGAAAATTCAATATTTTATTCAAGGGTATGACTTTTTGTACTTCGGAACACCTTTGTATCAAATTTCAGCTTTCTCGCTCATCCCGAAGTGGTACTTCTCAATTCCGATTTTTTGGTGGTGAAAACCGTCCAAAAATCGGGGAAAAACCGGAAATTTTCAAATTTTATATTTTTTATGGAGTCCTTATATACTATTTTTTGGGGGGGGTCTATTCTCGGTCATTTTTCGTTATCTCTTTTATTTTGCCCAGAAAAAAATTGCAAAAAGACCCGCTAAATAGCGTCATTTTTGGCGGTAACTTGTTCCCACTTTAACTTTATTTTTTTTTCCTTCCTTATTACGCACCTACATGCTAAAAGGGACCTGTGTGCCAAATTTCAAGTCTCTACGTTTAGCCATTGCGGAGCTACGTTGATTATCAGTCAGTCAGTATACCAACTGGGCTTTGCGTTTTATAAATATAGATAGATAACTGACGGTCAATTTGCCCATTCAGTAAAACCAATACAGCTATTACTAAAAGAGTTCAGGTTTATCTTCAACTAGCAGTTGTGCCCCGTGCTTCGACACGGTTAAAATTTGTAGAATTTGATCGAAAATTTTTTGAACTCTGATAATTTTTCTGGGGTCCCAGTCTTTGGATTGGGGGGGGGGGCTATTCCCATTTCTGTTTTTAATAGTATTCTATGATTTCTCATAAAAAAATCGGAAAATCGGCCGTTCATCGGCCGGTTTTGTAGTTCTAAATACTGAGAATTTTACTGGGTTCTCGGTCTATGTTTTTTTTTTTTTGACGTAGGTGTCTATTCCCATCATTTTTTTTATATATATCTCCTACCGTTTCTAATATTATTCTATGATTTCCTATTCAAAAATCGAAAAATCGGCCGTAACTCGAAAGCGGTTGAAGAGTCTTTAGTTTTGCGGGGGTGGGGGGGGTCCATTCCTATCACTTGTTCTATACCTCATACCGTTTCTAATAGTATTCTATGATTTCCCATAAAAAACATCGGCCGGCTGTAGATTTATGAATTCTGACAACTTCACTGGGGTCCCTGTCTTTAGTTTTGCGAGGGGGGGGGGGTACTTTTGGGACAACCTGTATATGAAAAAATATAATAAATACGTTTTCTTTATGTTTTTATAACGCAAAGTTATTTTCTTTGTGTTATTTTGGTGCTCACTGCAGCATTGTAGGATTTTCCCAATATCAATCATTATCCAATTCCTTTGAAATTTTCTACAATGCTGGCACCGGATCGTTATGCGCATTTATCTCCATACCTACTCATTGTCCTCACGAGGCTGAGTGGGCCCCGAAAACATCCAAACCACAGAAACAAATTTTTTTATTATCATTTTTTATTATCAACAAATGAATTATTATCATTTATTTATTTTAAATATAAATGTACACGATTTTTTTACAAAGGTAATTTTATTGAAAATGATGTTTAGAAAATTTGAATGAGATAGTATTCAGCAACACATTAGCGTTTTGAATGAGATAGCATTCAGCAACACATTAGCGTTTTGAATGAGATAGCATTCGGCAACAAATTAGCGTTTTGAATGAGATAGCATTCAGTAATACATTAGCATTTTGAATGAGATAGCATTCAGCAACACATTAGCATTTTGAATGAAATAGCATTCAGCAAGACATTATTGTTTTTAATGAGATAGCATTCAGCAACTCATTAGCGTTTTGAATGCGCTAGCATTCAGCAACACATTAGCGTTTTGAATGCGACAGCATTCAGAAACACCCATACTCATTCATAATTTATAATGTAAAGGGGAGGGCGTGGGAGGTTTTCATTTCAAGAAAAGGGGGCGCGGTATCAAAAAGTTTAGGAACCCGTGCTCTATGCAGTCCATGTCGCTGTTACCTGTGTAGCCACCCTAGGAGATATCTCTCTTACATAACCATAACTAATGGACATGGAAAAATAATTAGAAATAGATCCGAGATGATGACATAATGGCCGATGCAGATAGTAACAGTTCAGTATTATCAACACAAACAATTATTTAAAGGGTAGAACAACAAGAAGGGCCAATAGTAACAGTTCAGTATTATCAACATAAACAATTGTTTAAAGGGTGCTCTAACAAGAAGGCCGATATTAACAGTTCAGTATTACATAAACAATTGTTTAAAGAGTGCTCTAACAAGAAGGGCCGATAGTAACAGTTCAGTATTATCAACATAAACAATTGTTTAAAGGGTGCTCTAACAAGAAGGGCCGATATTAACAGTTCAGTATTACATAAACAATTGTTTAAAGAGTGCTCTAACAAGAAGGGCCAATAGTAACAGTTCAGTATTATCAACTTCTAACAAGAAGGGCCGATAGTAACAGTTCAATATTATCAACATAAACCAGTATTTATAATAGGTGGCATAAAAGCTTTTAACTTAATCCCTCGAATAACTAAAAATCTTCCATACAAACAGTTCAGAACTCTAAAAGAAAAACTTACCGCTGGTACTCCCTATAGCCACTCAGAAGCCAAACTTCTATAATCATAATAAACTCTCTTTTTTCCCTTTTTATCTTCTATCAACCTTCCCCTCTTTTCCACTCCATTCATTTCTTTCCTCTTTCCCCCCACAACATGTCCCCCTGTCCTCTCTCTCAACCTTCCCTTTATCTGTTCTCCTCCAATATTTTTTCCTTTCACCCTTTTTATTTCTCCCTCCGACATCTCCCCGCCATCGCATTCTCCCATTTATCAACCCTTTTTCCCCTTCATTCATTCCTTTCTTCTCCCCCTCTCTTACTTTCTCTTTTCCCCACTACAGATCTGTTCGCTCTCTCTTTTCCCCTTTTTTTTCTCTCTCTCAACCTTCCACTCTCTTTATCTATCCTCCTCCATGCATTTCCTTCTTCTCCCCCTCTCTTCCTTTTTATATTTCCCACTGCCTGTCCCATTTATTTCAACCTTCTTATCTCTTCCCCTCCCTCCCTCTCCCCTCTCTTTTCATTCCCTTCCACATTTACAGCTATCCTCTTTTCTCCCCCTCCATCCCTCTATCACTTTATTTCAGGTCTTAAAATATTGCGATTTGATTGTTGATATGTTTTAAATTTATTTATTATAATAAAAATATTTTCAAGGAATCGTAAATAAATCTGAGAACTATTGAAAGCTTGCCACAAATTAAAAAAATTTTAGAATCGATATTGTCTTTATTTTATTAATAATTTTATTTATTATTTTATTTTTGTATGGCGTTGTACGATGCTATATGTAATTTATGTAAATTATTATTATTAAAGGGTGCTTCAACAAGAAGGGCCGACGTTAAATGCGTATAACATTTTTAACGTGAAATGATTTCTGTCTTCTGATTTCAGATTCATAGAGGTAACATGTGGCGTAAAAATGATTGCAGCTCACTCACAAAATGATTTAATATTTAACAATTCTTGCGCAATGACGAATCCCAGATGTCAAGTTTTTTCTCTTATTTCTTAATGCACTGCACAATTATTTTAGGAATGAGATTATTTTAATTATTATTTTATTTTTGTATGGCGTTGTACGATGCTATATGTAATTTATGTAAATTATTATTATTATTATTAAAGGGTGCTTCAACAAGAAGGGCCGACGTTAAATGCGTATAACATTTTAACGTGAAATGATTTCTGTCTTCTGATTTCAGATTCATAGAGGTGGCGTAAAAATGATTGCAGCTCACTCACAAAATGATTTAATATTTAACAATTCTTGAGCAATGACGAATCCCAGATGTCAAGTTTTTTCTCTTATTTCTTAATGCACTGCACAATTATTTTAGGAATGAGATTTTTCGACTCACTTAGCTGAGTCGACATGATCGACTCACCAATATGAGTCGACTCACTGAGTCGCTTGATCTCGACTCGTTTCGAGTGACAATTTTCAAAAACGCCTTATTTGATCAGAAAGACATAATAGAATCAATTGACAAAAGGGGCATCTACCAAATAAACGTCCCCAACTTCGACGAATACATTAAAAAGACATCACAATCAATCGTCATCAGAATAAAAGACCATTTTCCTTCAGTAAACAACAAACACCCGGAAAAATATTTCTCCCTTTATTATCTTTATCAGTCAACAAAAAAAAGCTACTCGTAAGTCTACTCTTTGAAGAGTCGACTCATTTCAAAAATATGTTCAACTCGTGAGTGAGTCAACTCATGAGTCGACTCGTGGATGACTAGCCCATCCCTAAATTAATTTCTAGTAGGCAAGGTAATAAAATAGAAATATGAACAAATACGTGTTGCAATTTTTAATTATTTTTAGTTCTTGGCAATCATTAGAACAATTTTTCATTCTGATCCAGCTTGAATCAATTATTGACTCATTAAAAAGGTCTCTGTTCATTATTATCAATTATTAAACCTAGGATTGTCAAGGGAGGGGGGGGGGATGATGTAAAGTCAGGCTACATTGTGTCTATAGAACAATAAAATCATTGGAAATAATTATTATAATCAGGAACTACCTATCCGATAGCTTATGTTTACTTAATTTTTTTTTTTTATTTTGGCTTAACGTCTCCTTAACATCTATTGGTCATTCAAGACAGGGATTTTACCCTCCATTTGCTGGAAACTTACAAACCAATTACCCACATTGACCTCACCCAGCCTGGGTTGGGCCGGAAAAAGAGCCAAGCGGTCACCCATCCAAGTACGCCCGACATTGCTTAACTTCAGTGATCTGACGGGAACTGGTGTATTCAATGTGGTATGTGCGTTGGCTCTTTGTAATCTTTGAATATCCCTCTTTGTATGTGGCCAGGCATAAGTTAGTGAGAGCTGGAATTATGCATTGATAATTTTGATTTATTATTTTCAATAATGAACCTTTGGAATCGTCACGAAAAAAAAATNAATCCAAAAATTGAATAAAAAAAAAAAATCCGTTTGTCCGCCGTACGCCGTGATGGTTTTTTTTTGCCACTCAGCGTTGACCAATTTGGATGAAATTTGGTATATAGGTACACCCATGGCGATTTTTGCCGCTTTTTAGCGGTTTTCAGTATTGCTGTCTAAAAGGAGAATGGTAAGAGCTAGAGATTTGAAATGTATATATGTCATATTTGGGGTCTCAGTTAGCTCCGGAACTTTTGGGTTCAATCAAATATACCTCTGGGTTTTTTTTACCTTTAAAAAAAGCGGTTTTAATTAATCCTGTCTAAAAAGAGAATGGTAAGAAAGAGCCAGAGACTTCAAATTTATTTATTAGATATGTCAAATTACGCCCCTGATTTGGAGTCGTCACGAGAAACCCCCCTCAATATTTTTGCCCCCTCCATTTTTTGGGGGGGGGCGATAATAAACACATGTGTCACATTGGCGGTTTTTTTCTTTTTAGGTGGTATTCAATGTGGTATGATCGTTGGCAATATACATAACATTAAGTCTGTTTCAAATTTCCAAGGTCGAGTTGCGTTGATCATGAGTCAGACAGCTGGGCTTTGTGTTTAATGAGTATACATAATTATGTACGAGCAATCAAATGAGAAATTAAAAAAAAAAAAAAAAAAAAAAATTTAAANTAACATTTAATTGAAATAAAATAATTATAATTGCGCTATACATTACGAACATTACTTCCCATGGAACACAATCTACGTTCAGTTTACCATAGCTCGATTTTTATTTGCTAAAAATCTACAGCGTGTTCCAGAATGACCGCCCCCTTAACTTATAACCGGCTTTGAATTTTTGAGTTTTGAAAAAACTTTAGGTCTAGAAAAAGGGTCATGACCAATCGAATAATTACGGCGAGATCCAAGCCCGAAAAATGTCGATTTCTCAAGAAATTCAAATCGATTTATTGAAAACAAAAATGGATGAAATTTGGTATATAGGTCCCATCTGGGCTCTAATTGTGCACGGAAACTTTTGGGTGCAATCGAATACACCCTTGGCGGTTTTTGACGCTTTTTAGCGGTTTTCAGTATTGCTGTCTAAAAGGAGAATGGTAAAAGCTAGAGATTTGAAATTTTGTATGTATGTCATATTTGAGGTCTCAGTTAGTTCCGAAACTTTTGGGTTCAATCAAATATACCGCTGAGGGTTTTTTTTACCGCTTTAAAGCGGTTTTAATTAATCCTGTCTAAAAAGAGAATGGTAAGAGCCAGAGACTTCAAATTTAGTGGATATGTCAAATTTATGGTCTAATTACGCCCCAGATTTGGAATCGTCACGAGACCCACCACCTCAATTTTTTGCCCTCCCATTTTTTTTTTTGGGGGGGGGGGGTAAAAAAAGGTTTATTATTTTTTGCCAGAAAAAGAATAAACTCATGTGTCACATTGGCAGAGTTTTTTTTCTTTTTAGGCGCATAGGCATTTTGCTCTTCAATACCAGATAGTTTCTTCCAAATATATTCCATGAAATTGTTATTCTCTTGTGTAATTGAATCACTAAAATCACTAAAAGCTATCACCAAAGCGTCGTTTTTAGATTTTTCCTGCCTTATTTCGTACCTACATACATATTTTTTTAAAAATTTGGCTTAACGTCTCTTTTACATCTATTGGTCATTTAAGACGAGGGTTTTACCCTCCATTCGGCGGAAACTTACAAACAAGCTACTCACATTGACCTCACCCAGCCTGGATTGGACCGGAAAAAAGAGCCAACAATACGTGGTTTTCCCCAAGCGGTCACCCATCCAAGTACTGAACACGCCCGACGTTGCTTAATTTCAATGATCTCCACGGGAACTAGTGTATTCAACGTGGTATGATCGTTGGCAATATACATAACATTAAGTCTGTTTCAAATTTCCATGGTCGAGGTACGTTGATCATGTGTCAGACAGCTGGGCTTTGTGTTTAATGAGTATACATAATTATGTACGAGCAATCAAATGAGAAATTAAAAAAAAAAAAAAAAAAAGATTTACAATTTGATAAGTAACATTTAATTGAATTGAAATAAAATAATTATAATTGCGCTATACATTACGAACATTACTTCCCATGGAACACAATCTACGTTCAGTTTACCATAGCTCGATTTTTATTATTTGCTAAAAATCTACAGCGTGTCTCAAAATGACCGCTCACCCGCCACCTTAAATTATAACCGGCTTTGAATTTTTCAGTTTTCGAAAAAACTTTAGGGCTAGAAAAAGGGCCATGGCCACTCGAATAATTACGGCGAGATCCAAGCCCGAAAAATGTCGATTTCTCAAGAAATTCAAATCGATTTATTGAAAACAAAAATGTCTCAAGCATACAAACAATTTACTATAAAATTGGCATTGGCAATAAGATTATCACAGCTTTTATTAAAAGAAGAAGAAGAAGCTTTGGAACAAGTTTGGTGTTGGAAGACAGTCGCATCAGGTCGTCTGCAGATTCGAGGGTACTTCTCTAATATATCTGAAACATATAGATGGGTCAAATGGTAACAGTTCAGTATTATAAATTTAAACAATTATTTAAGAGGTGATCCAAAACGAAGGTCCAAAGTTAAATGCGTATAACATCTTAACGTGAATGATTTTTGTCTTCTAATTTCAGATTCAGTGAGTTAACACTTGACAATTTTTGTTAACACTTGACAAACACTTGAAAAAGAAAGATTGAGAACAGCGCGTAACAATGTTTCCAGTGTAATAAAAAAAATATTTATTAGATAATAATTTTTATTTTAATGTCTTTAATGAGTTTATAAGGTTCATTTTGAAACATTTTGTATAGATCATTTGGAACATACTGCAGGGTGCGGCAATTAGTATTTCCATATTTGAAAGAGCTGGTACATAAATACCAAATGAGATATTTGAAAAATTATTTTGTTTATTTTGTATTCTGTAAGCTTGTGTATTCTAGTTTTTTTCCATCTATGTTTTGTAAATAATGTCGTCCAAATGACGTCCTTGGCGAGTGATGCACTTTTGGAGTCTTTCGCGGAAGTTTTCCATGACTCTCGTCAGCATACCAGCATCAATTTGGATGATTTCTTCCACAATTGCCTCCTTTAACTCTTCAAGGGTACCAGGGCGATGTTTGAAGACCTCAGCCTCGAGGTAACACCACAGGAAGAAGTCATAGGTACTCAAATCCGGCGAACGGAGAACATGTTCTGCGGAATCTCACGAGAACGATTGACTGTATGGGTAGCCCCATACAGCCTAAAGCTGATGATGTGGTCCTAATGTTGTGAACTCAACTCAAAATTGTTTTTCGATCAGGAACTGGATCCCTGGAGTGCAAACCATACCTTGTGCGGAACGACCTCTGAGTTGCGATAATGGTTCACTTTTTTTAAAAAAAAAAAACAACTTGATGATGCACGCTCAACCAAACCATTGCAACACCTAAAAACTACAAGTCTTTTCGTGTTGAATATCACAAACCCCACGCTCCTCCCACTATCACTCCCCCTCCCACGATTTTTTTTTGAAATGTGGGAAAACTAATTGCTGCACTTTAAAATAATCCTTCAAACAAAAAAATCTTATTTAATCTTCAACAATTCTTGCGCAATGACGAATTCACATGCCAATTTTTTTTCCCCCACTTCTTCACGCACTGTACAATTTAAAATCTATACTTATAAAACGCAAAGCCCAGTTGGTATACTGACTGACTGATAATCAACGTAGCTCCACGATGGATAAACGTAGAGGCTTGAAATTTGGCGCACAGGTCCCTTTTAGTATGTAGGTGCGTAATAAGAAAGGAAAAAGTTTAAAGTTCAAGTGGGAGCAAAAATGACGCTATTTAGCGGATCTTTTTGCAATTTTTTTCTGGGGAAACTAATAAAAGAGATAACGAAGAACCGAGAATAGACCCCCCCAAAACCCCATAAAAATATAAAATTTGAAAATTTCCGATTTTTCCCCGATTTTTGTACGGTTTTCACCACCAAAAAATCGGAATTGAGAAGTACCACTTCGGGATGAGCGAGAAAGCTGAAATTTGATACAAAGGTGTTCCGAAGTACAAAAAGTCATATCTTTGAATAAAATATTGAATTTTCTAACTAGGAGCGGTGCTCACTCTGGGGGTCGGTTTCACGAAAAATCTAAAGTCGAGTTGTTGAATTTTGTAACCGTAGCCGAAGCGCGGGAAACAGGTAGCCATCTATAAAGAAAGAACTAAAGCGATTTTTGGTTTATTTATTATTATTTTTTTTTTCGTTTATTATTTACTTAAATATTATTTTTTCATATGTAATTGATGGTTTATACCTAATTATGGTGTCTAGCGATTTCACTTTCCTCGTTATATATGTTCTGTACATTAATTTACCTTTGTGACGAGCCCTGCCGCAATGGTTACTCCAGAAACTCTCAACATAAATCTTCCTAGTTCTTTTACATCCCTATAGAGTTCAATACAGATTGGTCTAGAAGTCTCAATGACAACTTGAGCACTCATATTTTTGGTCAGACATCTTGGCTTCTTCTTGATAACGTCACCTGTCGTTTTATGAACTTGACAAAGAAGTCGAGTGATGACGGCAGATTCGGAAAGACTTTGTTGATGCAGTACAACCTGGACAATCAAAGAGGGGAGAATAATTTTAGTAAAAGAAAACACATTATGACGGTCGGAATATTGAATTGTTTTTAATTTTGGTGTGCAATATTAGTTTGCCTCCTCGTGGCGTACTCCGGGTGATGTTAAAGAACTAACACATCAGGCGACCAGTTGGACGTAAAATTCACCCAGTATATTGATTGAATAATATCTTCTGTTGTTGTTGTTGTTAACGTTCTCAACGACTCTCACTGTGTCTCCAGGACAAGAAAGGCGGCCTCTCCAACAGAGGCCACAATGCTGACGGCTCTAGATTAGTTGGGTTTGATGGATAGTTGCTGGCTGCTCATGATTTACATCATGAGCAGCCAGCATACATAGACGACAACGATCAGATACTTCAGGGTTTAGCAAGGATTTATATACCAACTGAAGCAGTAGTTGAATAGTTTACACGGTCTGTTCTGAAACAATATCTGGTTTGCTCTGTTTGATGACAATTTTTTTTTTTTACTCTGTTTGATGTATAGTAACAAGACATAGGTACGCCAAACAATTTCGCTAGAAAATTACAATGCAGCCACCCACATTGATCTCACTCAGCCTGGAGTAGCCAGCACCACGAGTGATATAGGTTCGACTACCAAGTTTTCAAAGAATTGTCCATAATATTAATAGAATTAGGTGATTTGTTTTTGGACCATATTGAGCCAATATAACCCGACGAGCCGCCTGAGAAAGATGATTTACTTACGTACATCAGATTATCAGAATTCGATCATAAACAATGATGGTATATTAAGGGAGGATGATCGTTGGAACTTTAGTGTGAGTCTAGGATAGAAAGACAGAGGATCTCCTGGTAAGTCCCATCCTTATTACCTTTTTCATTGAGTCCAACATATAACATCTTTTAACAACTTAAATATAAATACTCAAATAATAATTCTAAATTGAAGAAAAGACGAAGGTCTTTTCTTGTAATTAAACCTTCTCCTAGGACTTGCACCCATCTAAGGAAAACGTACTTACTACGTTTAGACCTTTTCTTTGGATGTAAAACTTATTCAGTGGTGTAACCAACACGGTTACACCACCCGGGGAAAGATAGTGGCAATTTAACTGAGTGACGTCTACAGTTCACAGGATCACTAGTAAAAACTAGAAATTGTAATTAACTTTACTCTAAATAACCACCATTCGGACCCAGATGACCCAACGAAGCCCAAGAAGAATCAACTAATTTCAAGAATATAATGAATGCCTGTACCGAATTTCATCAAAATCGGAACAGTCGTTCCGGAGTTATCGTGGAACAAAAAGACAAACAAAAGAAAAATCGTGGTGTCAAAACTAGTGCCCACTTCGTTCGGACTCTTCAAAGATGTTGTCAAGATTACTCACTGGGTAGCCAATGGTGATGGGTGTGATGATGTTAAAAACAACAATATGGGCTTCAAATTTACTGCTGACTGGACAAGGGCTGTTCAGTTCGGATAAGATGTGTCCAACACTGATATTTTGCTGATCGTAGTTTGATAAGGTAACACTGACAGTGTCTCCAGCGTAGCCAATTCCAACATTAGCCTCATCAGCATAGACAGCTGTCAATCAGAGAGAGAGTAGAATTAGTGTTAGTGGAGAGAGAATTTCTCATTCTGTACCTACACTGCCCATTCACAATAAGGAAATCATTATAGAGAGTGCGGCAATTAGGATTTCCACATTTGAAAGAGCTGGCAAATAAAAACGAAATGAGATATTTGAAAATTTATTTTGTATTCTGAAAAGCTTGTGTATTCTAGTTTTTTTTTTTTTNTTTTTTTTTTTTTTTTTTTTTTTTTTTTTTTTTTTTTTTTTGTAAATAATGTCGTCCAAATGACGGCCTTGGCGAGTGATGCACTTTTGGAGTCTTTCTCGGAAGTTTTCCATGACTCTCGTCAGCATATCCGCATCAATTTGGATGATTTCTTCCAGAATTGCCTCCTTTAAATCTTCAATGGTCCAAGGGCGATGTTTAAAAACGTCAGCCTTCAGGTAACCCCACAGGAAGAAGTCACAGGGACTCAAATCCGGTGAGCGAGGGGCCCACGAAATGTCATGCCGTAAGGAGATCACGTGATCGGGGAACATAAGCCGTAGCACCATACAGCCTAAAGCTGATGATGTGGTCCTAAAGTTGTGAAACCAACTCAAAATTGTTACGCCTCACAATACGCCTTTTATATCTAGAAACATTCGATTATCAGAGAGGGGGTGCATTTCGAAATCTCGCCCCGGGCGCCTAACAGGCACCGGGCGGTCCTGCTTTGAAAAGCGTCGTTGTAAAACCCTAAAGCCCTATATTTACACATTGCTTACATTATCTCTCGGTGAAACTAGATAAGTTCAATGCCAAGATGCTGTTATGGTACCTTTTGCCCCCCCCCCCCCCC
>JAAEEI010000002.1:34288-47524 GCA_012654025.1 Pachypsylla venusta
AAAAAAAATCGGTACCAGACAGATACAATTAATTTTTTTTTGGAGTAAGTTACAAACTTAAAATATGGTTTAATATAATTTAGAAAGTCTTTTTAAACGTTTTAGGGGTGGGAGATTAATTAATTCACATCAATTTATTTTGAAAAAAAAACTTTTTTTCCGCATTGTACTATTTGAATATATTGAACTGAAGCAGACATAGTTGTACCAACATGAAATAACTTCAAAAAGTCCAATGCAAGTTTGTTTATTTTATCAATGTAAGCTTTAAGATGAACGTGCCCCCCCCCCAGGGGTTAGGAAACGTTTTGATCGGTCATGCCTCCATTAAGCTGTTCTTCTCATAAAGTCGCTGCCTAAAAACTCTTGCACCATTCGGAAAAAAACCAAAATAAATTAAATCGTAGTGATTTTTTTTTTTCATGTTACCTAACCTGTTAAATACACAAAAACAAAACAAAAAAATTCTCTGCATATTTAAAAAAAAATCCGACTAAACATTTGATTTCTCCAAAGTTTCGTCGATTTTCAAGCAATAAAATTGTGAATTAAACATTTAAAAGTGAGTTGTCTCGTAATTCCTACCATTTAATCGTGAAAATTAAGCTTCTACTTTCAATTAATCATATTGTAAGTTAGGTTAGTTGCTCAGAAAAAAATTAATAGTATCCGTCTGGTCCCAAAAAATCCTGTGTACGCCCCTGACCCTACCAACCGCTCCAATGCAGCAAATAACAATACAATATTATAACAAGAGTATTAAGTATTATATCATTGTGCAAGTTAAACAAGTTAGATATCAAGTGAATCTATATTTAAACTTCTATATTTAAAAAATCTTCTCAAAACNATATTAAATTATATTCCTTTTTCTTCTTTATGTGTACAGGTGTACATTTGTTTCTACCTATTGTAAAATTTGCAAATAAAAAATTTCAGTCAAGTGAAAACGTAGTCAGTTGTTTGATTTGTTATTTCTATATTTAAATTGAAATTCCAAACGAAAAGAAAGAGAAAAAAAAAAACACGCAGTGTGAAAATTATTCTTTGAGATATGTAGCTTGTATGTAGTTAGGTACACTTTAGTTCCCCATCTGACCTTGCCAGGATAAGTGCACCTCGTAATACAGTTATGTCAAACCTTGAAAATGTTACCTTTTACTAGCGCCACTTCATTTTGAGGTTGTACCAACACTTTGTCACCCGCTTGAATAATACCGGTCTCCACTCGACCGGACACACAAAATCCAGAACCCGTATTTTTGTAAATATCATTAACTGACATTCTTAATAATTTTGCTACTGGCCTTTCAGGACATTTGAAATTATCTGAAAAAAAAAAAAAAAAAAAAAAAAAATGTTAATATAAATCAGTTTTTTCTTAATTCTACCATTATTCTTATTCATTTATATATACAAGATGTCCCAAAAGTCCGAGACCACTTACATATCTTTTGAACGGCTTTATGTGTGGTTTTGAAATTTTGCATCTCAAATTAAAACCACCTGATGGTGTGACCAGTTTTTCAGGGGCGGGTCCCATGTGGCCCGGGGTTAAACTTTTGTTTTTTAAAAACGAACCCCATCTTGTGATACATTTTTAGAAAGATAATAGAATAAGAAGTACTTTCCAAAAAAAATTACACGTCTAGCGAGTTTGGTTTCAAAATGGCGGCCATTTGAAATTTCCAAGATATGACTTCCAAGAGTGTCTAAAACTAGGCGAATTATTTCTAAAAAACAGATTCCTCAACATTGGTGTCCTATGCAATCATTCAATATCCCATTGCAAATAATTCGCCTAGTTTTAGACACACTTAGAAGTCATATCTTGGAAATTTCAAATGGCCGCCATTATGAAAACAGACACGCTAGACGTGTAAATTTTTTTGCAAAGTACTTCTAATTCTATTGTCTTTCTGAGAATGTATCACAAGATGGGTGTTCGTATTTAAAAAACAAAATTTGGACCCCCTGGGGGCCACATGAGACCCGCCCCTGAAAAATTGGTCACACCANAATGCATCCATGCATTTAGATGACTCAAACCCACTTAACCGTCACTAAATGCATCCATGCATTTAGATGACTCAAACCCACTTAACCGTCACTAAATGCATCCATGCATTTAGATGACTCAAACCCACTTAACCGTCACTAAATGCATCCATGCATTTAGATGACTCAAACCCACTTAACCGTCACTAAATGCATCCATGCATTTAGATGACTCAAACCCACTTAACCGTCACTAAATGCATCCATGCATTTAGATGACTCAAACCCACTTAACCGTCACTAAATGCATCCATGCATTTAGATGACTCAAACCCACTTAACCGTCACTAAATGCATCCATGCATTTAGATGACTCAAACCCACTTAACCGTCACTAAATGCATCCATGCATTTAGATGACTCAAACCCACTTAACCGTCACTAAATGCATCCATGCATTTAGATGACTCAAACCCACTTAACCGTCACTAAATGCATCCATGCATTTAGATGACTCAAACCCACTTAACCGTCACTAAATGCATCCATGCATTTAGATGACTCAAACCCACTTAACCGTCACTAAATGCATCCATGCATTTAGATGACTCAAACCCACTTAACCGTCACTAAATGCATCCATGCATTTAGATGACTCAAACCCACTTAACCGTCACTAAATGCATCCATGCATTTAGATGACTCAAACCCACTTAACCGTCACTAAATGCATCCATGCATTTAGATGACTCAAACCCACTTAACCGTCACTAAATGCATCCATGCATTTAGATGACTCAAACCCACTTAACCGTCACTAAATGCATCCATGCATTTAGATGACTCAAACCCACTTAACCGTCACTAAATGCATCCATGCATTTAGATGACTCAAACCCACTTAACCGTCACTAAATGCATCCATGCATTTAGATGACTCAAACCCACTTAACCGTCACTAAATGCATCCATGCATTTAGATGACTCAAACCCACTTAACCGTCACTAAATGCATCCATGCATTTAGATGACTCAAACCCACTTAACCGTCACTAAATGCATCCATGCATTTAGATGACTCAAACCCACTTAACCGTCACTAAATGCATCCATGCATTTAGATGACTCAAACCCACTTAACCGTCACTAAATGCATCCATGCATTTAGATGACTCAAACCCACTTAACCGTCACTAAATGCATCCATGCATTTAGATGACTCAAACCCACTTAACCGTCACTAAATGCATCCATGCATTTAGATGACTCAAACCCACTTAACCGTCACTAAATGCATCCATGCATTTAGATGACTCAAACCCACTTAACCGTCACTAAATGCATCCATGCATTTAGATGACTCAAACCCACTTAACCGTCACTAAATGCATCCATGCATTTAGATGACTCAAACCCACTTAACCGTCACTAAATGCATCCATGCATTTAGATGACTCAAACCCACTTAACCGTCACTAAATGCATCCATGCATTTAGATGACTCAAACCCACTTAACCGTCACTAAATGCATCCATGCATTTAGTGACGTACAAACCCATTACTTGGTATGTACGTCACTGTTATTTTAGGCAACTCAGTTTCTTATAATTGAGGAAATTACAATTTCAAAAAAGTAGGTTTCTACATACATTTTTCGTAAATTATCAAATGTATTAACCATTATCCTATGAAGGAACCTTAGTTCACCTGATCGGTTCTAAGTCCAGAACTGGAGGTCCGATTTTCGTCATAATGGTTTCATTGGAATGCTGGTTAAAAATTACACCCAAAATCACTATCATTTCTATTTTGTGACATACTGGGAGGATATGCCAGCCATAAGTCGAAATTTACATGTAAANAAAAAAAAAAAAAAAAAAAAAAAAAAAAAAAAAAAAAAAAAAAAAAAAAAATCCGTTTGTCCGCAGCAAATCTCATTTTATTCCACTTAGCGATGACCCATTTTAATAAAATTTGGTATATAGGTCCATTTAGGCTCTAGCCTAAATCGACCTCGAAACTTTTCGTTACTCTCAATCACATACAAAGGGTTCTGTACTAGAAAGATTAATATTTTCTTTGTAGATTTCTTATAAAGAAATATTATAACAGCGATAGTCAACAGCAGTGGAAGTATAATAATAAATCCAAGAGATGGATTGGCAGTTTTTTTTAAAAAAAAAATAATGGTTTAAGTCTTCATTTTCTCTGGGCCTTAGTGTTTTATTTCTTAGAGTAGCTGTGGGAAGGCGTCTAGGTAGCTGTGGGGAGGCGTCTACTTTTCAACTAAGTTAATTAGGGTATAGCCTCCCGTGTAATAAACAACAGCTAATCAGTTGTCCTCACAATGCTGAGCACGTCCCGATAAAGCCAACGTGTTCTTAACCTGAAAGGTAGAGCTCACAAATGAGCCTTTTATATTTTCCGTCCGTGGGTACTAAAATAAAAGTGGGCACCAGATGTACAAAGACGGGTCAATTTTTTTTTTTTTACTTTCTAGGAAAATAAATTGTTAAACCGCTTTCGAATAACGGGCAAATTTCCAACCTATTGACCAAATTCGACAAAAAAACGATACGTAGTGTACCTAGACATGCTCCCATCCGAGAACGCACCACACCCAACGTTTTTTTTAGCTTCAGAGTTCTATCGAGAACTGGCGTATCCAACGCGTTGTATAACTAATCGAAGATTTTGTAAACCTTGGAAAATCCGACCTCACCCTAGAGAGAACCGGGGTCTCCTGTGTGCAATTCCAGTGTGATGACCACTAGACCAACCATGAAAAATCCGACCTCACCCTGGATAGAACCCGGGTCTCCTGTGTGCAATTCCAGTGCGATGACCACTAGATCAACCTTGAAAAAATCAACCTCACCCTGGATAGAACCCGGGTCTCCTGTGTGCAATTCCAGTGCGATGACCACTAGACCAACCATGAAAAATCCGACCACACCCTGGATAGAACCCGGGTCTCTTGTGCGCAATTCCAGTGTGAGAACCACTAGACCACGAAGACTTTTCCATTTATTTAATTTGGTATGACTTACCTATCACATCTAGCAGACAAGGACCTTTATACCAAGACGTTAAAGACGGTTCTTTGGAAGGCGAAATAAGATTTTCTCCAGTCAAACCAGAACAGGGGACGTATACAATATCAGATTCACGGAATCCTGCCTGTTTCAAGAAATGTCCCAACTTTTGTTTGATCTCATCAAATCTGGTTTCACTCCAACCAACAGTGTCGAGTTTATTGATGACCACTCCAAGTTGGTTTACCCCTGAAAGCACAGAAAACCAATATTGGGTCAAGTAAGTTCTTAACCTGAAAGGTAGCGCTCAGGGCCGGATTAACAATAGTAGCACTTGTAGAAGGTGTACGGGCCCCGCGCTTTGACAAGTTACACTAGATATTTCGACATTTCTTGGTTGACAATTGAAAAAACATATCATTTTGACGGGGCCCCCAACTCTTCAAAGTATGTAGTAAAATCTAATTTAGGAAAGTACATGTAGGTACCTACTACCTAGGAACTTAATAAAGAAACCAGTATTGCAACATAAGCAAATTGGTTAGTGTAGGTACACTAACCAATTTGCTCTGCCAGCTGTAGGTCTAAAGGTAATCCATTTTTGTACTAGCTCCAAAAAGTAGACTACTTAAGACAGTGCCGGCGGGAGGGAGTCCCCGCTCTGTGAAAGTGCTACGGGTCCCGCAGAAGGTTAATCCAGTCCTGGTAGCGCTCACAAATTAACATTTTATATTTTCCGCGGTAGGGACTAAAATGAAAGTGGGCACCAGGTGAACAAAGACGGTTCAATTTTTTTTTTTTTTACTTTCTATGAAAATAAATTGTTAAACCGCTTTCGAGTAACGGGCAAATTTTCAACTTATTGACCAAATTCGGCAAGTCACTATCCAATATGTTAAATTTTGTCGCGACACCATATAACTCAAAGCGAGACAATTTTAGGCGGCCGATTAGTACTTTTTTTGGGACATAATTTGCAAAATTATGCCAGCCATTTCAGAATTACAAAACCGCGATGGGGCAAAATGAATTTTAGATAATACTGGCCACCGAGAACGGTCATGACTCTGGCGAAACATATAAACGAGAAAGTTGTGTTTTTCAAAGGCTACAACATACAAAGCCTACCCATGCCCCTCTCATCAAATCGCCTTTGTCTTTAAAAAACAAAAATAGTATACTAAGAATCCTAGCAAATGACAGGTGAAAGAGCTAGTTTCAAAAATGAGATTAAACAAAAAATATTCTGTACATCGAAAATTTCAGCCCATTACAATACTTTCTTTTTTATAGGATAAGGAAAGTAAAAGAGGGTATAAAGGGGGTTCCTCCAAATGGATTAACACTAGCGAAGACGTTTTCACAATGGCCATAGAGTATGGAAGTACCTGTAATCATGTTAGGTATGAAATCTTTATGTCCAGGAGCATCAAGCAAAGTGATCGCTTTGGTTTTTGTTTCAAACTTTGATTGTCCAACGTCCATTGTGATACCGCGGTTCCTGAAAAATAAAACCCTTCTATTAAAAGTCCCGTTCACGGGGTGCGGCAAACAAACGGATGTTTGGATTCTTCGTACCTTGAAACGAAAAATATTTAATTTTGAGTTGGCATGATTTTTTTCTTCATTTGCCCAAACACTGATTTTATGCTAATTTTATGAACGTAATGTTCATACCAAGTCTCATCACAATCGTACATGACGTTCTAAGGCAGTGATTTTCAACCAATGTACCGCGAGATGTCGAGACAAGGAAAAATAAACAATTGGCTACAAAATCTCGCAACTCTGAACACGGCGAATGTTGAGCTCCAAGCTGATAGAATCAATCTAAAAAATTATCGAACTCTGAAATTAAAATATGGAGACATGTCTTTTAATTCTTTCTGGGTATCCCTTCAACGGAAATAGCCACTGCTATTCCCGTTGAAGCACTCGGAGTGCATCTTTCAAAAGAGGCACTCCGAAAGATTCTTCAATTTACAACTTCATGGCTTTTGAAGCAAGAGTTTTCTGCACTGACCATCATAAAATCCAAAAACCGTCAGATTGCTTTCTTCTACTCTTGAAGATAATATAAGGATTTGTCTCTCTACTATTGCAGAGAATACTTTCTTCTACTCTTGAAGATAATATGAGGATTTGTCTCTCTACTATTGCAGAGAATACTTTCTTCTACTCTTGAAGATAATATAAGGATTTGTCTCTCTACTATTGCACCTCGCATACCTGGGCTATGTAAAAACATCAGGCACAAATCAGCCACTAATTGTTGATTTTATAGTAACGGTTCTACTGAAGTCGGGGGTATTATACTCATTACGATTTTATATTATAAATAATAAATATGTACAGTGGACTCCAACATTAAAACTATAAAATATTTTTCTTTTGTTTCTATGGGGAGAGGGATGCTTTTTTTAACGAAGTGTGCCGCGAAATTACTATCATTATGTGGAGTGTACCGTGGTGGTAAAATATTGAGAATCACTGTTCTAAGGTATCGAACAAAAAGACAAACAGTCGAAAAATAAAAAAAAATCGTTGTGATAAAACAAGACCTCTTTTAGTTCGGTCAAAAAAAAAAAAAAAAAAANAAAAAAAAAAAAAAAAAAAAAAAAATACATATTGAAGTGAACAACCTGTATATGGAATATTATGTAAACATCCTGTATACTTCTCCTTTCTATTTTTGATTCTCCTTCTAATTTTGATTACGATAATTACTCGAGTCTTGTAGGAGGTTGGTCGGGGTGAAGGAGGGGGAATATTATTTACTTTCCCATTCGAGAACAAAGTACAAGGGTTGCGTACTAGAAAAATCTATTATTCCAGAACGTAATATTTTTAGAACGCATTTACTGCGTACCTTCAAAAAGTTTCGAGATAAACGATAGGGATGTATAAATACAGGGGTCGCGAGTAGAAGTTAGTCAGTCAGTCTTATTCTTATTCGAGTTCTACAAGTGATAAGTCAGTTTTGGAAGCAAGTGACAAGTTCGTTCAGCGAGTGACTAATTCGTGTGTATTTTCGAGTGTTTTAAATACGGTATTTGCGAAGTGACAGTATACGAATTATTGTTTTTTTTTTTTTTTTTTTTTTTTTTTTTTGTAATTTCAATCTTTAATACATTGTTTTAAGTTTTTATTTTATTTTTAAAGTTAGTTAACGCGTTTTTAATCCACGACTACTTAATCCTCGAACCCTAAGTCTACAACAATATATAAATATGAATAACACAAACCTTTCTTCGCCAGTTTCGTCCAAGATCCAAGCGTACACAAAACTCTGTTTTCCAACCTTCTTACTTTCTTGTTCATATTTGTGCATCACTTTTTGACTCACGTGACCCAATTTGTACAATAAATGACCCATTAAAGTACTTTTGCCTGCGTCAACATGACCTATAACCACTAAGTGAAGCTGACCTTTGCTATTAACTTGTTCTCGCTTGTATTCCTCAATTTTTTTCAGCTTGTTACTGGAAAATAATAAGAGAGGAAACATGAAAAAATTGGGTGTGAATAGCACCCGACTTTCCTCATTTAAGAAAGTATTGTAATGTGCTGAAATTTTTGATGCCAGACACACGATTTGATCTTTTTCGGTATCCGTAGTTACCCGATCAGGCGCGCACCCAAGGGAGGAGGGGGTTAGGGTTCAACCCCCCCTAAATTTTCGTAGCTATTAAACCATCGATCATCTATGAATGTTTTTTTAACTGTGCAGACTTATCGTTGCGCGTATGGCTGCCCTTATACAAAGCCAGTAATATATTTACTCACTGATTGCAGAAGTTAAGACGCCGCGCAGGCCATGCTAGACTTGTGTTTTGATTTTTGAAGATCTGAGCGTGGGAGGGGGAGGGGAAGTTCGTACTGTTTGTAGTTCAATGTCTTCGAGTCACCGTTTAGTTTAGGGATGGGATTTTCGACTCTCGTAGGTGAGTCGATACCCAGCCTGGGTTCGGCCGGAAAAATAGCCAGCATCACGAGGACGCGAATCCACGCGGACACCCACATGAAACAACCTCGCTGGACGGTGCTTAACTTCAGTGATCTATCGGGAACTGGTATATTCAACGTGCCATAGACGCTGACAAAGGTTCATTATTGAAAATGAAACTTGGAAATACCTATTGGAAGTATTTTTTTTTTTTTTTTTTTTTTTTTTTNTTTTTTTTTTTCTGTGTGCGCGCTTGTACCCGATCTGCCAGTTTTAAAAAGGTTACGAATCCCCTAAAAAAACTGACCAAGTGTAAAGTCGGTATTACTTTAAGAGAATTGAGACAAAAGAAAGTGCAATAATAAATTTAAGTGCGGGATATACAGCAGCAACAATAAACTTGGCCCCAATAATAGATATCACTACTTTCATAGGCGGAATTTTTTGGGAAAATGGACAGAACTTGGCCTTTTTTCAATGATATTTTTTTTTGTGAGATATATTTTATCTATCTATGTATCTTACCTAGTGGCACGGCTGGTTTCCTGTTCTGAGGTAGGTGATGTACAAGGTGATTGTGAGCGAGGTTCTTGAGGTGTTCCAGGTTGTGATCTTGCTCGCGGAGTGCCGGGTTGCGATTTAGGAGTACCCGGATTGCTTGGAGATTGGGACCTTGGTGTAACAGGTGTTCTTACATCTAGCCCTCCTTGAGGCTCCACCACCTTAATGGTTAAGTTAGTCTCTGTAAAAAAGAATTGAATCATCATGAGGGTAACCTTACTGTCAGGTAGCCAAATGTCAGGGCTCTAGACCAGAAACAAGTTCTCTACTGAGTCAATAAGTCTGGCTGAACTTACTTCTTAGGGGTTTACTTAGTCTTGTGAGAAAAGCTACTATCACACCACCACCAAATCGGAATTTTTGACGTTAAAATACAGGGTGTTCGAAAAGTCCCGGGACGGATTTTTTTATTTTTAACGGCTAAAGATAGAGACTTAATATTTTATATGTAGTTCTAACACAAATTAATCTATTTTTTTGGCGTAATTAAAATTTCTACAGGGTGTCTCAAAAGTGGCTAACCAGACACCAACTTTCGATTTTTAAATGAAACCCCTATTTTTATTTCATATTCAAATTTTACGTCAAATTCTACACACAATCGACTCCTCACTCGATACTTTGATCAAAAGGATCTCTGATCAAACCCGCCCAATCATTGATTTTTCTTCGGAATAGAAGTGATAAAACCAAGAGTGTAATACATCAAATCAGTCAGGTTTTTTTATGCTGAATCTCATGGTTTTTTAATTTTTTACACTTTTCATACCCAAGGAGGGTAAAATTTCATTCATGAAATGTTAACATCAACCAAAAATGAAATTTTACACCTAAAAAAAAACACGAGATTTAGCATACAAAAACTTGACTGATTTGATGTATTACACTCTTTGTTTTATCAATTTTATTCCGACGAAAAATACATGAATGGGCGGGTTTGATCAGAGATCCGTTTCATCAAAGTATCAAGTGGGGAGTTGATTGTGTGTAGAATTTGACCTAAAATTTGAATATGAAATAAAAAATAGGGGTTTCTATTTAAAAATCGAAAGTGGGTGTCTGTTTACCCACTTATGAGACACCTTGTAGAAATTTTAATTACGCCAAAAAATAGATTGTGTTAGAACTACATATAAAATTTCAAGTCTCTATCTTTAGCCGTTAAAAATAAAAAAAATCCGTCCCGGGACTTTTCGAACACTCTGTATAATATTGATATATTAATTTTCGTGTTTGGTGATGCCTCTGGTTACATAGCACGTGAGGGCGATTGAGTAGCCAATGGTAAGAATAAGTGACACTGATAAAAGGGGGAAAATATGAAATGTTCAGGGGAGCATCCCAATATCAATCATTATCCAATTCCTTTGAATTTTTCTATTTTAATTTTTGGTCACCCTATACATACCGTATCCATTAATTTGTGAAGTCTCGGCAGCACCAGTGGGCAGAACCACGTCCACATTGACGCTGACAGCATCTTGTTTTCCTTCTGAATCTATACAAAATGTAATAAGTAAATAATTGGATAAAAAAAAATACAAAATGATAATCATTCATTTCAATCAATCAAGGGTAGTTAATTGTCGCGTCACTATACAAAATGATAATCATTCATTTCAATCAATCAAGGGTAGTTAATTGTCGCGTCACTATAAAAAATGATAATCATTCATTTCAATCAATCAAGGGTAGTTAATTGTCGCGTCACTATACAAAATACAAAATGATAATCATTCATTTCAATCAATCAAGGGTAGTTAATTGTCGCGTCACTATACAAAATGATAATCATTCATTTCAATCAATCAAGGGTAGCTAATTGTCGCGTCACTATACAAAATGATAATCATTCATTTCAATCAATCAAGGGTAGTTAATTGTCGCGTCACTATACAAAATGATAATCATTCATTTCAATCAATCAAGCGTAGTTAATTGTCGCGTCACTATACAAAATACAAAATGATAATTATTCATTTCAATCAATCAAGGGTAGTTAATTGTCGCGTCAATATACAAAATGATAATCATTCATTTCAATCAATCAAGGGTAGTTAATTGTCGCGTCACTATACAAAATACAAAATGATAATCATTCATTTCAATCAATCAAGGGTAGTTAATTGTCACTATATCGGGCCGGAAAAAAAGGTAGCGACACGAGGGCGCGAACTACCCTTGGACACGGAAAATAAGTAAAGTACCTACTATATTGTTTTTGGTGAATGTTTAAAAAGTTTCATGTCTCTTGAGAATTGAATTTTTGGCAAAAACAAAGCCGTAAAACTTAATCTCGCGCGTTGAATAGTGTTCCCGTTGGATCACTGAAGTTAGGCAACGTTTAGCGAGGTTTTACCATGTGGGTGTCCACGTGGGTTCGCGTCCTCGTGTCGCTGGCTATATTTCTGGCCAAACCAAGGCTGGGTGAGGTCAATGTGGGTAGCTGGTTTGCAAGTTTCCAGCGAATGGAGGGTAAAACTCCCGTCTTGAATGACCAATAGATGTTAAAGAGACGTTAAGCAAAAAGAAAAAAACTTAATCAAAGTACATTTATACTTTTCCCCAAGCATATTTGTACGTAAGGGTTTGTGTAGATCTGTACATGAAATTTAGAATAACAGGATCATTTTTATGGTTAACATTATCACAGGGACCCTCAAAAAACTGTACATAAAACGTTCAAAGTGTTTTAAAAAACACAGAAGAAAATATAGAGATAATTATTTTGATGCGAAAGGAATTTTACAGCCACGGGAAAAAACACATAGTCCACATTTCCTAAAAAAAAATGGAAAACAATATTTTGGTCCATAAATGTAATATGCGTTTAGTGATCTGAGGTTGAGTCATTCTAAAGGAAATAGTCAAATATCTTGGAAACTGTTAGAGATAGGAAGAAAACGTTCCATACAAACCCCCCATTTATTTTTTTTGAGGGGAAAAATTAATGGTGACCTTGAAAAATTTCTCCAAGGGAGAAAAATCGCGCGCGTTAAGGGATATTTCAAGGTCAACAAAAATGGAATCTTATATTTTTTTATTCTGGTGCATACAGTGTAATAGGTAAACTGGAGTCCAAATATGTTGTCCAACTACTGGTGGAGATATAGAGCTATTCCAGATAGCAAATTTAGATATAAGATTCTTGTAAACAATTTGCTAAGAAAAATTGATAATTGTTAAAAGCTCTTTACTGAAAAACGACACGTGTTGGAAAAAAATGACTTTTCGGGCTCAGCGATAAAAAATGAACCAAAATCACACAATAAAATCTTGGGCTATTTTTTTAAAAAACGTTTCCCAGTGTAATTAAATTAACTTACCGTAATTTTTTATTACTTCTCGCATAACAAAGGAAGTTTTTGCAGCTTATTTTTGTTTTTATTTACATTTTTTAGGAAAAATCAGTGCCACAAGAAAATTAGTTGCACAACGCATGCAATGGCATAGTTGCTGAACTATTTTAAAATCATTTGCTAACGCATGCGCGTGTAAATAGATTTAATTGGGAATATATTATTAACTTTTAAATAAATTAAAACAAAACACGAAAAACACTATTTATAATTATTTATGGAGAAACTAGTTTCGAATCATTCGATTCATCATCAGTCTAGTCGAGTCTAAAGATGGAAGTTGACTAAAAACACTATTTATAATTATTTATAAAGAAACTAGTTTCGAATCATTCG
>JAAEEI010000300.1:1477-12668 GCA_012654025.1 Pachypsylla venusta
CCACCCTGCCCCCCCTTCCTACGCCCATGCAAATAATAATAATAAAAATAAAAAAAGTCCCAATATTTTTTTTAACAAATTGTCGTACCTTATAAACTTATCAACTGTGTTATAAGGATTTGTTAAGAAAACCCCAATGATCCTCTTGAGTATATCATAGAGTGAGGAGAGCTTTTCCTGATCAACAGGCACTGCCTGGCCCACCGAATCACCCCATTCTGGCATTGAGTCTTCAAGGTTCATTCCATAATTCTTGTCTACAAATTTACATCCAAACCTGCGAAACGTGCCCTTACTTGGAATGACCTCTGAAATGGTGAACAATATTTTATCATAAAGAAAAAGAGACAAAGCATGATTATCGCTTGTCCTAAATTTGTCAATGCATGAATTTATTTGAGGGTGACATCCTCACGGGCCGATTCCATCTAAGCCAGGGGTTCCTAAACTTTTTGGTACCGCGCCCCCCTTTCTTGAAATGAAAGCCTTCCACGCCCCCCTTCCTTTTACATTAAAAATTATGAATGGGTATTGGTGTTGCTGAATGCTATCGCATTCAAAACGCTAATGTGTTGCTCAATGCTATCGCATTCAAAACGCTAATGTGTTGCTGAATGCTATCTCATTCAAAACGCTAATGTGTTGCTGAATGCTATCTCATTCAAAACGCTAATGTGTTGCTGAATGCTATCTCATTCAAAACGCTAATGTGTTGCTGAATGCTATCTCATTCAAAACGCTAATGTGTTGCTGAATGCTATCTCATTCAAAACGCTAATGTGTTGCTGAATGCTATCTCATTCAAAACGCTAATGTGTTGCTGAATGCTATCTCATTCAAAACGCTAATGTGTTGCTGAATGCTATCTCATTCAAAACGCTAATGTGTTGCTGAATGCTATCTCATTCAAAACGCTAATGTGTTGCTGAATGCTATCTCATTCAAAACGCTAATGTGTTGCTGAATGCTATCTCATTCAAAACGCTAATGTGTTGCTGAATGCTATCTCATTCAAAACGCTAATGTGTTGCTGAATGCTATCTCATTCAAAACGCTAATGTGTTGCTGAATGCTATCTCATTCAAAACGCTAATGTGTTGCTGAATGCTATCTCATTCAAAACGCTAATGTGTTGCTGAATGCTATCTCATTCAAAACGCTAATGTGTTGCTGAATGCTATCTCATTCAAAACGCTAATGTGTTGCTGAATGCTATCTCATTCAAAACGCTAATGTGTTGCTGAATGCTATCTCATTCAAAACGCTAATGTGTTGCTGAATGCTATCTCATTCAAAACGCTAATGTGTTGCTGAATGCTATCTCATTCAAAACGCTAATGTGTTGCTGAATGCTATCTCATTCAAAACGCTAATGTGTTGCTGAATGCTATCTCATTCAAAACGCTAATGTGTTGCTGAATGCTATCTCATTCAAAACGCTAATGTGTTGCTGAATGCTATCTCATTCAAAACGCTAATGTGTTGCTGAATGCTATCTCATTCAAAACGCTAATGTGTTGCTGAATGCTATCTCATTCAAAACGCTAATGTGTTGCTGAATGCTATCTCATTCAAAACGCTAATGTGTTGCTNTGAATTTAACCAAAGAATAGAGTATGATGGAACCCACAATTAGTCTTTAGGTGAATTTAACCAAAGAATAGAGTATGATGGAAACCACAATTAGCCTTTAGATGAAATTAACTAAAGAATAGAGTATGATGGAACCCACAATTAGTCTTTAGGTGAATTTAACTAAAGATTAGAGTATGATGGAAACCACAATTTACCTTTAGGTGAATTTAACCAAAGAATAGGGTATGATGGAACCCACAATTAACCTTTAGGTGAATTTAACCAAAGAATAGAGTATGATGGAAACCACAATTTACCTTTAAGTGAATTTAACCAAAGAATAGAGTATGATGGAACCCACAATTAACCTTTAAGTGAATTTAGCCAAAGAATAGAGTATGATGGAACCCACAATTAACCTTTAAGTGAATTTAGCCAAAGAATAGAGTATGATGGAACCCACAATTAACCTTTAAGTGAATTTAGCCAAAGAATAGAGTATGATGGAACCCACAATTAACCTTTAAGTGAATTTAGCCAAAGAATAGAGTATGATGGAACCCACAATTAACCTTTAAGTGAATTTAGCCAAAGAATAGAGTATGATGGAACCCACAATTAACCTTTAAGTGAATTTAGCCAAAGAATAGAGTATGATGGAACCCACAATTAACCTTTAAGTGAATTTAGCCAAAGAATAGAGTATGATGGAACCCACAATTAACCTTTAAGTGAATTTAGCCAAAGAATAGAGTATGATGGAACCCACAATTAACCTTTAAGTGAATTTAGCCAAAGAATAGAGTATGATGGAACCCACAATTAACCTTTAAGTGAATTTAGCCAAAGAATAGAGTATGATGGAACCCACAATTAACCTTTAAGTGAATTTAGCCAAAGAATAGAGTATGATGGAACCCACAATTAACCTTTAAGTGAATTTAGCCAAAGAATAGAGTATGATGGAACCCACAATTAACCTTTAAGTGAATTTAGCCAAAGAATAGAGTATGATGGAACCCACAATTAACCTTTAAGTGAATTTAGCCAAAGAATAGAGTATGATGGAACCCACAATTAACCTTTAAGTGAATTTAGCCAAAGAATAGAGTATGATGGAACCCACAATTAACCTTTAAGTGAATTTAGCCAAAGAATAGAGTATGATGGAACCCACAATTAACCTTTAAGTGAATTTAGCCAAAGAATAGAGTATGATGGAACCCACAATTAACCTTTAAGTGAATTTAGCCAAAGAATAGAGTATGATGGAACCCACAATTAACCTTTAAGTGAATTTAGCCAAAGAATAGAGTATGATGGAACCCACAATTAACCTTTAAGTGAATTTAGCCAAAGAATAGAGTATGATGGAACCCACAATTAACCTTTAAGTGAATTTAGCCAAAGAATAGAGTATGATGGAACCCACAATTAACCTTTAAGTGAATTTAGCCAAAGAATAGAGTATGATGGAACCCACAATTAACCTTTAAGTGAATTTAGCCAAAGAATAGAGTATGATGGAACCCACAATTAACCTTTAAGTGAATTTAGCCAAAGAATAGAGTATGATGGAACCCACAATTAACCTTTAAGTGAATTTAGCCAAAGAATAGAGTATGATGGAACCCACAATTAACCTTTAAGTGAATNGTATTACCAAACTCTCTTATGGTATTACCAAACCGCCATTTCATAATAGATCATCGTAGAAGCTTCGAGTTTTCACTAATTATTAGTGTGTTTTTATTTGACCAAACACTCTCTATGATGGTATTACCAAACTCTGTCATGGTATTACCAAACTCTCTTATGGTATTACCAAACCGCCATTTCATAATAGATCATCGTAGAAGCTTCGAGTTTTCACTAATTATTAGTGTGTTTTTGTTTGACACTTCTGTAGGACCGTCACCTAATGAAGTTCATTTGCATCCCTCGGTAGCTAAAAGCGCATATTCCCATATTTGCAAGATACTTAGCCATTGCTGCCGGTGTTAAGGGACTCCAGTCCCATTCGAGCAGTATATATAAGGGATTATTATTATTTTCGAACGCAATTAATTGCCTAATTGTTAGAATTTCAATTCTCATGTACATCCCTCAAAAAATGCATGAAAATCATCCCCAAATAAAATGGGAGGGGGGGGGAGTGAAAATTATTGTACTGTGTACAAATGTTGACATCTCCGTGGCAGAGTGGATCGATTCCTGGACGGGTCGAACATTTGATAAAGGTTTTTTTTGAAATTTTCTACTTGGTCTGGTTGTGTTTGGGGGTAACTCAGCCTCCTGAGGACAATTGAGTAGCTATGGTAATAGCGACAAGTTGTAGCATTATAAGGTAATTGTTAAAGTGTAACTTAGGCTTAGTGATATTGGAGTGAATGTTGAAAATACCTTGTAATGCTATGATGCTCACAAACATTGTGACATAATAAGACAGAGAAATATACATTTACAGTTAAAAGTGTAGCTTAGGCTTAGATTACCAAACTCTGTTATGGTATTACCAAACTCTGTCATGGTATTACCAAACTCTGTCATGGTATTAGCAAACTCTGTCATGGTATTACCAAACTCTGTCATGGTATTACCAAACCGCCATTTCATAATAGATCATCATAGAAGCTTCGAGTTTTCACTATTGGAAGACACACCATACCCATTAAATATTAGTGTGTTTTTGTTTGATCAAACACACTTCTGTAGGACCATCACCTAATGACATCTGTTGAGGGGCCCATGGATTAGTCATAAAATGTGTTTCTTAAAGGCAAGATCAGGCCTGGATGCAGTACAATATTAAGGGGAGTATTTCCATGCTAAAAACATAGAACACGGAAAACCCCAAATCGTAACTTTCCCCCTACCGTAGATCTGTGCCTGATGAATTGGGTTTAATAACCAGCAGAGTGACAACTGTTTGTGCACACTATATCTGCGTGCACAGTCAGTGGCGTCAGGGACGTAGCTAGAGAGGGACAAACGGCGCCTGGGACTCAGCCTCTTCCGTTAATGTAGACAATAGTTCATACGCACCACTGCCGCCTCTCTGCCATGGTATTATCAAACTCTGTCATGGTATTACCAAAATCTGTCATGGTATTACCAAACTCTGTCATGGTATTACCAAACTCTGTCATGGTATTACCAAAATCTGTCATGGTATTACCAAACTCTGTCATGGTATTACCAAACTGTCATGGTATTACCAAACTCTGTCATGGTATTACCAAACTCTGTCATGGTATTACCAAACTGTCATGGTATTACTAAACTCTGTCATGGTATTATCAAACTCTGTCATGGTATTACCAAACTCTGTCATGGTATTACCAAACTCTGTCATGGTATTACCAAACTCTGTATGGTATTATCAAACTCTGTCACGGTATTATCAAACTCTGTCATGGTATTACCAAACTCTGTCATGGTATTACCAAACTCTGTTATGGTATTACCAAAATCTGTCATGGTATTACCAAACTCTGTTATGGTATTATCAAACTCTGTTATGGTATTATCAAACTCTGTCATGGTATTATCAAACTCTGTCATGGTATTATCAAACTCTGTCATGGTATTACCAAACTCTGTCATGGTATTATCAAACTCTGTCATGGTATTACCAAACTCTGTCATGGTATTACCAAACTCTGTTATGGTATTATAAAACTCTGTCATGGTATTACCAAATTCTGTCATGGTATTACCAAACTCTTTTATGGTATTACCAAACTCTGTCATGGTATTACCAAACCGCCATTTCGTAATAGATCATCATAGAAGCTTCGAGTTTTCACTATTGGAAGACACACCATACCCACTAATTATTAGTGTGTTTTTGTTTGACCAAACACACTTCTGTAGGACCATCACCTAATGACATCTGTTGAGGGGACCATGATTAGTCATAGAATGTGTTTCTTAAAGCCAAGATCAGGCCTGGGTGCAGTATAATATTAAGGGGAGAATTTCCATGCTAAAAACATAGAACACGGAAAACCCCAAATCGTAACTTTCCCCCAAACGTAGATTTGGGCCTGATGAATTGGGTTTAATAACTAACTAGCAGAGTGACAACTGTTTGTGCACACTATATCTGCGTGCAATTAGAGAGGTTATAGGAAACGTTTTTATGGCCATACCTCTATTGCGTATGTACAACCGTCCAACATGGACCCATGACGGCCAATCAAAAAGCGAGCTAAAAAAAAATTGAATTTTTCAATATTTTTTGAAAAAGTTGCCTTGACACATATTCCCGGTGTGGAACCCCCTCGGACGTCTTTTATATACGGATGTGCGCTCGAGCGTCTTTTATTAACGCAAATCCTCGCTAATTTTAAGTGAAAAGTAATCAAGAGCGCCAAATAAAAATTCAATAACTGTATTTCCGTGATTTTTTTTTTTTATTTGATTTTTCGATGCTACATTATTTTGAAACGTTTAAAATATAGAAAAAAACGTATAAAATCAAATATATAAAAAACGTTTAAAATAAAATATATAAAAAACGTTTAAAATAAAATATATAAAAAACGTTTAAAATAAAATATATAAAAAAACGTTTAAAATAAAATATATAAAAAACGTTTAAAATATCAAGTTTAGGGGGAGTTGATATTCTTTTTATATTTTTTTTTTCTAATCGATTCCAAAAATTTCATTATTAGTGAAAATAAAACAAAATTTTAATTCAATTTCAAAATATTTTATTTGTGAAACACAAACTACAAATTAATATAAAAGATACAAAAAAAGTAATTTTAAAAGAATAATTGAAAACAGTAATTTAATCTTTATTTTCGTGGAGTAACACACACAACTATGGTCGATTTTGTTGTAAGATCGTCAAAGCCTTTTCCGAGAAAAGTTCTGGTAAGATGTTGAGAGGTATAAACCAAAAATCGATTCGAAGGAAAAAAACTCTGCCAATGTGACACCTGGGTTCATTATTTTTCTGGCAAGAAAAAAAAGTGGGGGGAGTACCCCCTCCCCAAAATTAAAAATTGAGGGGGGGTTCTCGTAACGATTCCAAATCTGGGGCGTAATTAGACCCTAAATTTGACATACCTACCAAATTTGATGTCAATTTGAAAAAAAATCGTGATGGAAGCTTGTGTTCCCACAAAAATATTAAAAACTTCATAAATCATCAGTCTTCTTACAAAATATCAAAATGTATCTAATGGGATAGAGACAAACGTGCAAATGGATAGAGACAAACGTGCAATGGGAGAGAGGAAAACGTGCAATGGGATAGAGACAACCGTGCAATGGGATAGAGACAAACGTGCAAATGGATAGAGACAAACGTGCAATGGGATAGAGAAAAACGTGCAATGAGATAGAGACAAACGTGCAATGGGAGAGAGAAAACGTGCAATGGGATAGAGACAACCGTGCAATGGGATAGAGACAAGCGTGCAATGGGATAGAGACAACCGTGCAATGGGATAGAGACAACCGTCCAATGTGATAGAGACAAACGTGCAAATGTATAGAGACAAACGTGCAATGGGATAGAGAAAAACGTGCAATGAGATAGGGACAAACGTGCAATGGGATAGAGACAAACGTGCAAATGGATAGAGAAAAACGTGCAATGGGATAGAGACAAACGTGCAATGGGATAGAGACAAACTAGCAATGGGATAGAGACAAACGTGCAATGGTATAGAGACAAACTTGCAATGGGATAGAGACAAACGTGCAATGGGATGATGACGCACATTTTCGTCAAAAAGCGATAAAAATCCCCAGCGTTAAATTTGATTTCACCCAAAAGTTTCGAAGCTTACTGAGACCCCAAATATGACATACCAAATTTAAAGTCTCTAGCTCTTACCGTTCCCCTTTCAGACAGGATACATGAAAACCGCTAAAAAGCGGTTGCACTCAAAAGTTTAGGGGGATAATTAGACCACAGATGGGACCTATATACCAAATTTCATCCAAATCGGTCAACAAGTGGCAAAAGTGCCCATCACGGCGGACGGTGGACAAACGGATTTTTTCCTTTTTTTTTTTTTTTATAAATTAAAATTAAAGTGAATTACTTAATCTCCCACCCCTAAAACGTTTGAAAAGACTTTTTAAATTTTATTAAACCACATTTTAAGTTTATAAATTGCTCCAAAAAAAATTAATAGTATCTGTCTGGTACCACAAACTCATTCAAGAATGGAGTCGATCAATTGTCAATTGATTATGAAAAAAACATTATTTGAAAACAAATAGAAAATTAATCTGAACTCAATAGGAAAAACTTAGCCCTATATCAAGAAATAATAATATCAGGGACGTAGCGAGTGGGGAGTATGGCGGGTGACCCCCCCCCATCAGTCGGCAATGCGAGGTTGAACGAAATTAACGAAATAATAATATCAGGGACGTAGCGAGTGGGGGGTATGGCGGGTGACCCCCCCCCATCAGTCGGCAATGCGAGGTTGAACGAAATCATCAGTCGGCAATGCGAGGTTGAACGAAATTAACGTCCATGAAATCTTTGAAAATAATTGCTATTAAAACACCGCTGAATTCGAATCTGTCGTTGAAAATTTGTCGATTCGAGGTTCGAGGCACATAGATTCATGAAATCAATAAGTCTGCGTATCGTTATCTTGTCTTTTGTACACCTATGTCATCAATATGCTGTAATGAGTACAATATATTTAAATTATACTCTGCCAATGTGACACCTGNGGTGCCCCCCCCCATCAGTCGGCAATGCGAGGTTGAACGAAATCATCAGTCGGCAATGCGAGGTTGAACGAAATTAACGTCCATGAAATCTTTGAAAATAATTGCTATTAAAACACCGCTGAATTCGAATCTGTCGTTGAAAATTTGTCGATTCGAGGTTCGAGGCACATAGATTCATGAAATCAATAAGTCTGCGTATCGTTATCTTGTCTTTTGTACACCTATGTCATCAATATGCTGTAATGAGTACAATATATTTAAATTATACTTCAAAAAAATTCACAATAAAATTCAGTGATAATTCATAACCACATAAAGATATTATATGAAATTTTAATAATTATTTCATTCCTATATACATGCGCGGATATAGGGGAGGGCCCGGGGGGCACGTACCTCCCCAGTTTTTTTAAGCGGGCGGTGTTTCTCAAATTTCATTATACCTAATCACGTATTTTTTTTTTTTTAAAAAAATCAAATGAATGGTGATCCGCTGTGTCTTTTATCATATTGATGGGGAGGGGGGCACGGGCCTCTAAATAATTCCCAATGCTGAGACTAAATAGAAATACGTAAATAAAAAATCGTCAAAAATTCTGTCATCCCTTAATGGCACTTTTTTTCGTCATCACGCTTATAAAATTGCTTATCACCCTTATGAAAGGTATTTGTGGTAAGCTATTACCCTTATGAAAGGTATTTGTGGTAAGCTATCACCCTTATGAAAGGTATTTGTGGTAAGCTATTACCCTTATGAAAAGTATTTGTGGTAAGCTATCACCCTTATGAAAGGTATTTGTGGTAAGCTATCACCCTTATGAAAGGTATTTGTGGTAAGCTATCTCCCTTATGAAAGGTATTTGTGGTAAGCTATCATCCTTATAAAATGTATTTGTGGTAAGTTATCACCCTTATAAAAGGTATTTGTGGTAAGCTATCACCCTTATGAAAGGTATTTGTGGTAAGCTATCATCCTTATGAAAGGTATTTGTGGTAAGCTATCATCCTTATAAAAGATATGTGTGGTAAGCTATCACCCTTATGAAAGGTATTTGTGGTAAGCTATCATCCTTATGAAAGGTATTTGTGGTAAGCTATCACCCTTATGAAAGGTATTTGTGGTAAGCTATCACCCTTATGAAAGGTATTTGTGGTACAGCTTTTAACAAATTAGGTATCGTACTTCGATAAACATTGCATTAAAAAAAACTGCCCAGGACTCGAATCCCCGGTATCAAAGTTACGAGTCTCTCCTTTTGGGTATATTGTTGCGATTGTGCCCCCCCCCCCCAAATAAGAGGGCTATATCGGCGCATGCCTATATATGGTACTAGCTGTTTCACCCGTGCTTCGCTACGATTCTTATATTCCTTTTTGGTTTTTCGAGGACATTGAAATTTGGGGGGGGGGGGGTATTGCTTTGTGTTCACACTGTATATCGCAACCTTTAAAAATCAAACTTTTCACCAGGCGACTTAGAGGCACGGCCATTCTTACTTTTTAATATTTTCTAACTTTTTAATACCTTTGCAGAAATTGTCCTAAAATAAAGACTTAACCGCCACCTAAAACTTTCTCGCTTTGAGTTGATATGTTGTCGCGACAATATTTAAGATATCGGACCGTGACTGTCCGATTTTGGGGAAGAAATTGGAAATTTGGCCGTAATTCGAAAAAGGCTTGACATATTTTAGTTCCGATAATTTTCCTTGGGTCGTAGACCATGATTTTGGGGGGGGGGCGTACATTACCGTTAATTTTTCGCTCTCTGCTACCGTTTGGGCTGTGGTATTGNCTTTGATCGCAGAAATCGAGCCTTGTTAGACCAAACCTATCCAGCTGTTTTGAAAATTTTGGTCTAAGAATGGTCGAACTCTGCGGTCGAAGTGGGCGGGACAACCATCTTGTTGGAACACTATTTTTTTTACTCAATTACTTATTTGGGATCATAAAAAAATATTTCTAGGCATTTTTACGTACCATTTTGGTGCAGCCGCAAAGGGAATGGGTCACATGTTCCACCCTGTAATTCGTGAACGGTAGATCCTAGAGAGCTCTGGTTTTCTGTAATGAACTCGTATTAACGAGACCTTTAAAACAAGGTGTCACTTGATATACCTTCTCATTGAACATTTTGAAGTCAGTTGGTGCCAGCCTAAACGGCTGCCGAGGCCAAAAACTTTTTAGTCTAAAATTAATCCCCCTAAAATCTAAGGGATACGTGTTCTTGCGTTTTTTTATATTTTCAGCCATTCTCGAGATACGGGGTGTGGGGTGAGACTTTATGGACACCCTTTATATATACTATTAATTTACTATTAAGTTTCTTAATATACTATTAAGTTTCCATCTATAATATTCCACAACAATTTGTAGAAGAGTTCTCCTCCCTGCCCGCAACGATCATTCGAATATCTTCCAAGAAATCCCCATCTTCCATGATTTCTGCAACATCTTTTATTTTTGAAAACAAATCATGATCTGTTATGCCCAACTTATCGCTGACAATGGATATCTTACGTTGCACGCTAGTGGGTATGTCCTGAAATTTAAAAAAAAAAAAAGTAGCCAGCGTCTATTGCACGTTGAATACACCAGCTCTCGTTAGATCACTTAAATTTGAAAAATCTTTGAATAACAGGGACCAGACAGATAGTGTTATTTATTTTCTGAGCAACTTACAAACTTAAAATGTGGTTTATTTGAAAGTAGAAGGTTAATTTTCACGATTAAATGGTGGAAAATACGAGAAAACTCACTTTTGAATGTTTAATTCACAATTTTATTGCTTGAAAATCGACGAAACTTTGGAGAAAGCGCAAGAGTTTTTAGGGAGCGACTTTATGAGAAGAACAAGTTTAATCGAGGCATGGCCGATCAAAACGTTTCCTAACCTCTCGGG
>JAAEEI010000302.1:19010-30450 GCA_012654025.1 Pachypsylla venusta
GATAGTTGCTGGCTGCTCATGATTTACATCATGAGCAGCCAGCATACATAGACGACAACGATCAGATACTTCAGAGTTTAGCAAGGATTTATATACCAACTCTTTGAGGAAGTATCTGGAGCAGCACGGCTGGGTCCAACGGAGGAAAAACACAGTGAGTTGTCGTCGGAACGGTGTTGATGGTCTTTGGCCGTGCCCAAGGGCACGGGTAGCCCCGGTACGAAGAACCAACCACCTTGGGGGCCACCCACTACATTATGGCAGAGTATTAAAATCCACATAAATCCTACGTACGTTGATCTTACCTTTCATTCCACCAGAGAATCCTCTCCAATTAGCAAAAATAATTAAAGGAAGTCCCTCGTGTTTGAAATCTTTAATAGCTTGAGATGTTTTATAGGCAGAATCAGGGAACCAAACTTGTCCAGCTTGTGATATTGTTTTGGCTTCAGAATCCAAGTTAGCAGGATCAGCAGGCAGTTTTACTTCTACAGTTCTAGTTTCAACAGCAATAACACCAACTGGAATGCCTCCAAGTCGAGCACGACCAGTGACAACAGTTTGTGCCCAAGGTTGCATAATTTCTTCGAATGAACCGTAATCAAAGAAACCATTCTCCCAAACACTGCTGTTGGCTGAAAATTAAGCATTTGAAATATATCATTAAGATTCTATCAAATTAAGATACAGTAGAGCGTCGAAAGCCAGTCTAAGCACAAACACGGCTGTTGGCTGAAAATTAAGCATTTGAAATATATCATTAAGATTCTATCAAATTAAGATACAGTAGAGCGTCGAAAGCCGGTCATCCGAAACGTCAGTTTACCGAAAACGAAAAAACTACCAAAAACAAACAAAAATGTTGGATTAGTTTTGTACTGTTTGTGTCACTAAAAATTTAATTAAAAAGTACGTACATAATTAATACAATAACGTGTTTTAGTAGACGTCATTTTTACCAGCTGGCGAGGAAGGTGTCCGAAACCCCTTCATTGGTCCTGAAGCGGCAATAGGTATCAGCAAAACTGAAGTACGCAGTGAGGGGAGTATTTTTTTGTGACAATTCCAAAGATTCATTATTGAAAAAAATAAACCAAAATTGGATTCTATCAAATTAAGATACAGTAGAGTGTCGAAAGCCGGTCATCCGAAACGTCAGTTTACCGAAAGCGAAAAAAAACTACCAAAAAGCAGAAAAAAACAAAAAATGTTGGAAGATTAGTTTTGTACTGTTTGTATCACTATAAATTTAATTAAAAAGTACGTACGTACATAATTAATCCAATAACGTGCTTTAGTAGACGTAATTTTTACCAGCTGGCGAGGAAGGTATCCGAAATCCCCTTCATTGGTCCTGAAGCGGCAATAGGTATCAACAAAACTGAAGCACGGTGAGACAATGGATGAGGGAGAGTCATGAGTTTCACTGGACTAAAACTTCAGGACAACGACACAGCAAACAAATGATGGCCAAACCATCAAAATCTCTAACTGCTGATCTCCTTCGCTTAAGTCGGAAACAAATGAGACTTGTCACTGGACTAATAACGGGACATTGTGATTTCAGAAAACACCTACACAATATGGGAATCTTTAGGGAAACCCTAAAGTAACACAAAGAAACATACATTTACAAGATAAATATCTTTGTAAAGTTGTGTCAAACTTGCAAACTCATCCTACTTACTTGGACTTTGTCTTCCTGACAGCATCCATCTTGGATCATACGGAACTTTGGTAGGCATGTAATCAACTTCACGATCAACAGGATCGGCAGGCTTAATCATCGGCACCGGAGATGTTTTAGTTTTTGGAATGTATGACAACCATTTGAGAATCGTATGTACACCATCCAAATCTCTTGGTTCGGTTTTATGGGACACTCCGTTGTTGTGCATAATCTGGGTTCCTCCCAACTGATTGTTGGAAGCATAAACTTCTCGTCCCAACAACTGAAAGTGGAAACACAAAATACATTTATTAGCATATGTGCCGATCATTTTTTCGTGTTTCTAGCTTTTATTCATATTTTTCCATTTAGTGTTTCGATTTTCCTTGCATATTTTCATATTTGAGAGGAAAATAAATCAAGATGGAATCCTAACTTCCCACTTTTATGTATATTTTGCTTTTTAGTGTTCAGAACCGTTTACACGCTCAGTCTTACCTGTAGGGAAGACTGGCACGGTTTTAATTTGCACAAACTCGCTTATATTTAAACGCACAGTTCAAAATATATTTCACGTCGGATAAAGTTTATCTCTTTCATGAAGACACGGCCCGACCAAGTCTTTTAGTTTGTGCAAAAAATCTATGACAAGTTGAAGTCCGCTGTCTGCTCGAAATGGACTGCACGTTACTTCCAGTTCAGTGTTCACCCGATGACTTTTGCCTGTGCCTTTTAAAATTGAGCACGTAAACGACCTTTTAGTATCGTGACTTCCAGGAACTTCCTGAGCATCCATCACAGTGGTAAAGGACGGCCACAGTGTTAAAGTGGACCTTTCAACTAGTCATATATTTATTTGTCAAAGTCGCTTTAAGGGTAACGTTATTCGTGTCGATTAGTAGAGGCCGTTTTGAATAACTCTTTGACCCAAACGCTCCAATACCAATCGCTCTACAAGACACCATTGAAAGTGTTATAACGTCATTCGTGTCGATTCGTAGAGGCCATTTTGATAAAAGATATATCACAATAACTTACTTTGTTCAGAGCACTGTATCCAGTTAGAATGATATGTGAGTTTTCAATTTGAATAACTCTCTGACCCAATCGTACTAAATATGCTCCAATACCAATCGCTCTACACGACACCATTGAAATTGTTACAACTTCTCTATAGGCTTGTGACGTTTCTCCAGCAATCATACCAGCATATCGCAAGTTTTCAACACCTAGACCATGATCTTTGCCAACAATGTCGGTAATTTTATACCTAGATTCTCCTTCGTCTTCAATTAAAATGGCTTTGACAGAGTTACAAGAGGAAATTTTTGTGAAATCTTCTGGAGTAAGATATAAATATTTGAAGCCCTGAAATATGAAAAATAGATCATTGAGTACAAGATACAAACATAAGCTTATATGACAGGATACAAGGAGAACCGACCCGAGCAGAGCAAACTGATCAGGATAAAGGCCTTTACATTGACACATATACACTTAGATGACAAGATACAAACTTTACACTGACACACATACACTTAGATGACAAGATACAAACTTTACATTGACACACATACACTTATATGACACAAACTTTACATTGACACACATACACTTAGATGATAAGATACAAACTTTACATTGACACACATACACTTAGATGACAAGATACAAACTTTACATTGACACATATACACTTAGATGACAAGATACAAACTTTACATTGACACATATACACTTAGATGACAAGATACAAACTTTACATTGATACACATACACTTAGATGACAAGATACAAACTTTACATTGACACACATACACTTATATGACAAGATACAAACTTTACATTAACACACATACACTTAGATGACAAGATACAAACTTTACATTGACACACATACACTTATATAACAAGATACAAACTTTACATTGACACACATACACTTATATGATACAAACTTTACATTAACACACATACACTTATATGACAAGATACAAACTTTACATTGACACACATACACTTAGATGACAAGATACAAACTTCACATTGACACACACTTATATAAGATACAAGCATTGAATACAAGGAGAACCAACCCGAGCAGTGCAAAGTGATAAGGACCAAGGCCAGGGAGAAGAAAAGAGTACAAGATACAAACTTTGAACACCCTAGAAGAATGTCGCGGGACGTTCGACTCAAGTGAATACAAACATTTTGTCCTCCAAATGGCTAGTTCTACACATCAGAACGAATTGGAACACATACCATGTGTTCAATGGTAAAATATACAATGAGTTCGTGGTAAGGTCAATGTGGGTAGCAGGTTTGTAAGTTTCCAGCGAATGGATGGTAAATTGGTTGGCTGTGGTAAGACGCTTTGACTGGTAAAACAGTAGGGTGAGAGTTCAAATCCTGACGGTGTAAAAGGACTTTCTGTCCTATTCGGGCAGTATGAATAAGGTCTTTTATTACTATAACAGTTGCAGCCAAAAACCGTGAAAACCTTTTCTGCAACTTAAAAACAACCTATAATGGTCGAAGAAGAACACGGACGTTAGAGGGGATACATGTTGTTGTTGTTGATTTCGTTTAAATCCCTCTTTTAGACGAGTATATTAGGGCTATGGATACATTCTAGTGCTCTAATGTTGGTGATCCTGAAGCTTTGTGTATCTTCCGCTCTTCAGAAGCAAAATATGGAGTTCATAAACTCTAACCAAAGACAGTCACCAACGCACAAAATATAGTTCACTTTCCTTTTTTCAGTTTTTTGGACAGAAGGGCGTCCACTGATAATCATCCGAAGCAGACAGGCTGCTAACCGTTACGTCAAAAAACAGCTCCATCGGAAGCAAACGACATGCGGTCTCAGTTGTCTTGGGACGAATAAAGAAAGGCACTACAGCCCGGGGTGGGCCTTGACCTCCTCTACTAAACTCCTCCACAAAACACGGTCCTTGACCATCGTTCCCTATCCAGTAATTTGCATCACTATCAGGTCATCCAGGACTTGGTCCAGCCATCTAAGGCGAGTTCTTGACCTCCTCTACTAAACTCCTCCACAAAACACGGTCCTTGACCATCGTTCCCTATCCAGTAATTTGCATCACTATCAGGTCATCCAGGACTTGGTCCAGCCATCTAAGGCGAGGTCTTCCTTTTCTTCGGGTTGCGTATATCTTTGAGTTCAGTATTCTTTGTGACATCCTTGTTACCTTCATTCTTTGGACGTGACCGAACCATCTGAGCCTTTGAGATTTTATGAATTTTACTATATCTTCTCCTCCCAAGATTTCAAGGATTTCTCAGTTGCTCCGGATACGCCAATCCTCCTCGTTTAACCGTATGGCTCCATAGATCTTTCTTATTATTTTCCTCTCCAATCTTCTGATTTTATTCTGATCTTCTTGAGTTAGTGTCCATGTTTCACTGCCGTATGTGACGATTGGTCGGATTAGAGTTTTATATATCTTCATCTTGGTCTTACGTGATATAAGTCTATTCTTCAAGAGTGCCATATTTGCAAAATACGCACGATTTCCACTTTGAAGTCTTTCTTTGACCGCGGCACAAGTTCTCCCCTCGTTGTTGATAAGCTCTCAGGTCTTTGTTATACTTTCTTATGTAGTTGTTGTTGTAACATCATTCATCGACATTCTCAATTTGAAGACCATGGTGGTCTTCGTGTGACATCAAATGACAACCAGTGATGACTCTCAAAGCGGAATTTTGCGCAGTTTGAAGCTTCTTCCAGCATACTTTCTTATTCTAATCATTACCTTCTCAGGTTCATCGGGATCTTCCCAAGCTACATTGAAGAGAGCTTTCACTTCTTCTGCCAAACCAATGCGGGCACCAGAGTTGGCTGAAATGTAAATACGTGGAATTTGCAATCTTCTTGATTCCTTTGAAGCTAAATCAAACACCAAATCTTCTTTGGGTCCAAACGAACCAATGTTGACGGTAATGTCGTTGGCAATCACAATTATATCACGCCCGTCTGGATATTCTGGCGTGTAGAGGACGAACTTCCAGGCCACCATGCCCACCTGAAACAAATTAAGACAGTATCGTAACTACCAAAGCCGTAGATATTTGCAATCCACCCGTATACATTAGGAATGGGATTTTCGACTCACTTACATGAGTCGACTCGACTCGACTCCTCAATATGAGTCGACTCCATGTGTCGACTCTCGATCTCGACTCTTTTCGAGTGCTAATTTTAAAAACAACTTATTTGATCAGAAAGACATAATAAAACCAATTGACAGAAGTGGTATCTACCAAATAAACGTCCCCAACTTCGGTGAATACATTAAAAAGATATCACAATTAATCGTTATCAGAAAAAAACATAATTTTCGTTCAGTAAACAACAAACAATCGGAAAAATTTAATTTGCTGATTTTATGATTACCAATAATAATAATATACCTGTATTAGCCTGCAACATCGAAATCAAGCTTCTGTTTTATAATAAGGTTGTAAAACTTTTATGGACCTAATGCGGTATCCAGCTCTGAGGCTGTTCCAGTGATTCTAATAGGTAAATAATAGAAAGATTTCAGAGTAATGTTTTGAGACCCAAAGTCAATGCCCCTTGGTACATTCGATTAAAAAAATGCCTCTTTCCACCAAGAAGGTCTCCGAGATCACGTCAAGTGTCAATCCTGAGGCCGTCCATTACCTCGAGGTTGGCAACCCATATAGACGTTTCAAAAGAAGAAAACGAGCTCTCATAGAGTGATTTGTGCTTTCTCAAAAAAAAGGTACTCGTAAGTCGACTCTTTGAAGAGTCGACTCATGAATCGACTCGTGGATGACTAACCCATCCCTAGTATACATAGGGTACAATGTTAGTTTGCTCCACGTGGTGTACCCTGGGTAAGTCTAACACATCAGGCGACCAGACAATCATTAGGTGATTTTTTTTTACCAACTTAAACAGTGAGAAGTAAGCCCAGATTAAAACACACACACTCTCTCAGACATACACACTCAAAAAGAAACCATACCCAGTAAGCGCTGCGAAGAAAAAAAAAAAAAAAAAAAAAAAANTTTAAGAACTCCTGCATCCTCACGATAACCGGTTCTACGCACCAGGACGACTTGGAACGCATACCATGAAAGTTCCAGACAAGGGCCATCAAAATCTTTTCAGTAAACTCAATATCAATGAAAAGAGCGGTTGATTTTGTGAGAAAAACCCCTACAACAACAACTTTGAACCATAACAGCATAACCGTTCCTCAGATAAGGTTTACAAATTTACTTCATGTCCTAATATACATGTATACCAAATTTCGTCAAAATCGGATGAAAATTGTGGCTTGTATCGCGTAACAAACAAACATACATACACATATACAAGTGAATTTCGGAATGCATACCGGGGTCAAAAGTGGAGTTCACTAACGTTCACAATAAGATCGAGCATACCCGAATAAAGATGCCCAAAATATAAAAAGAGTAAAAATTGAAAGTGTTAACACTTACATTGTTCTCTCCAGGGAGACGCTTCTGTTCCACCAACTGGTCATCAACAAGAACTAACTCTACGTGGTCCAACACTTGAGATGGTTTGACGATTCCCTCTGCAAAGAAACAAGAAATTATTGTAAATTCCTACCATCCAAGAGCGTCCTCAAGATGGCCCTTTCTACGCACCAGGATGACCATAATTAATCCAATAACGTGTTTTACTAGACGTATTTTTTTATCAGCTGGCTAGGAAGGTGTCCGAAACCACCTTCATTGGTCATCAAGCGGCAATAGGTATCAGCAAAACTGAAGCACGCAGTTCGGTGAGACAATGGATGAGGGAGAGTTGTTGTTGTTGTTAACGTTCTCAACGACTCTCACTGTGTCTCCAGGCCAAGAAAGGCAACCTCTCCAACAGGATCTGTCCATAATTCAATTTCAATTTATTTTATTTTATTTGTCATAGGAATAAAAAACTTTTCTAAGCAAAAATCTGTTGTGTAGAATGCTGGCAGCTCTAGATTGTGGGGAGGGAACAGCCACTCATGTGATCTTTGATTGCAATGCCCTACTCAATTGGAGAGTGAATATCATCGGGTCACTAAACCCCAGAGAGGAACTCGCCCAAAACAATCTGGTAAGAAGACTGCTCAAACTCTCTGGGCAGTTGAATCTTAACTAGAGAAATAAGCTTAAACCAATACACAAAAAGCCCATGAGGCTGAGGTGTAGGGACTCCAAACCTAAGGAGGGTGAAGCTTAATGAAATGACGTACATAATTAATCCAATGATGTCTCCGTGGCAGAGTGCGCATTATACTCGGTTTGCAGCAGGAGGTTCCCGGTTCGATTCCTGGACGGGTCGAAAATTTCATAAAGGTTTTTTCAAATTTTCTACTTGGTCTGGTTGTGATTGGGGGTAACTCAGCCTCCTGAGGACAACTGAGTAGCTATGGTAATAGCGACAGGTAATGGCATTATAAGTAAATTGTTAAAATGTAGCTTAGGCTTAGTGATATTGGAGTGATTGTTGATAATACCTTGTAATGCTATAATGTCCACTAAAATTGTGACATAATAACACAAAGAAATATACATTTACATAATTAATCCAATAACGTGTTTTACTAGACGTTGTTTTCCAGAAATATTCGATTATCCGAACACCGCCCGCAACCATAGTTTCGGATAATCGGCGCTCTACTGTACGACTGTAAGTATGAATGCCCATAGTTTCGAATAATCGGCGCTCTACTGTACGACTGTAAGTATGAATGCCCATAGTTTCGGATAATCGGCGCTCTACTGTACGACTGTAAGTATGAATGCCCATAGTTTCGAATAATCGGCGCTCTACTGTACGGCTGTAAATATGAATGCTCGCTTACCTCCAGGTCTTTCTTCGATAAATTGTTTCCATTGTCGTTCAAGCATTTGTCTGAACATATCGGGAAAGTCGTACACATATGTTGTGCCAGCACTTTGCGCTTGGAAACGTTTTTGTTGTAAATAATCTTTCGTTACGTAAGGTGTAGATACAGGCAGTCCGTGCATGGGTCCTTGCTTGTTTCCGTACGCTTCAAGTCTGGTCTAAAAATAATAAAAAAAGTACCGTTGAAATATTTGTGTTTGAAAGGTGACTAAACATAATAAAAGTATTTTTATAGCCTTCGGTTCGGTCATAGCACGCTGAATACACAACTTCCCAACAGATCACTGAAGATAAGCAACCTTGGGCGTTTTTAGTACTTAGTTCGGAGTCCGATCGGGAAGGCCACATGTATTCGATTGGACTGTTTGTGTGAACTCAGCCTCGTGAGGAAACTGACGTTTTTGTTGTAAATAATTTTTCATTTTATATTTTTAATTCAATTTCATTTTATAATTTTTAATTTTATAAAAAGTTATATTTCTTTTTAAAAATAATCTTGGTTAAAATGGTTGTAAAAAAAAAAAAAAAAAAAATGGGTGCGTGTACTTATGTACGCGCGTGAGAAGTTATATTTCTTTTTAAAAATAAATTTAATAATGTTTCAAAAAAGCATACTACCCTACCCGGGAGAAAACTCAGAACCTACCAACTATGAAACAGAGGCCTTGCCACTGAGCCACAATGTTCTATGGATATAGAATGAGAAAATACAATATTTAAATTTAACTCCATAATTTTTTCATAACTAACTCCATTTGTGTTTCACTGATGCGGTAATAATTATTTGTTACAGGTGCGCGCGCATCTTAAAATTTCACCCCCATCATTTTTTCACAAAGCGCCTAAAGAAGTATAACTTCAAAAATTAAAATGGGTAGAATGATTAGATTAGAATGTTTTTATTCTCTCTCCCTCTCTAATTTTTGCGTATTTATTTTGAAAAGTGGTTGAGAAACGATCTTCTAATGCGTTTTTGCGATGGTGTACCGGAACGACCTGGGACGCATACCTTTGCAGTTTCCTCCAAGAGCAATCAACATCTTTTCAGTAACTTCATATCAATCATCTGCCAAAAAGGTTGGTATCAACTACTCTACCATTCCTTGGTTTTCAAACCAAATGATTTAATAGTTTATTTCGAGTGAAACGCCGCTAGAATAAAAAGATACACCTACCACTCCAGTCTTAGGATCCGTGATTTCATTATAGAGACACAAGTCCAAATAATATCCACTGTCATTAGCTAAGCATAGTCTGACATTCGAATTTTTGCTACTCGGCGTTGGTCTGATTGTCATCCTTAATTCAGCTTGAAGAACGCGAAGTTTCCACAATCTTGGTCCGTACCTCATCACCATATTTGTTACACTTTCTTCAATCTAGAAACAAAATAGAAATAAATTAAAGCTACTGATTAAAGAAGGGATACTTTCTTCAATCTAAAAACAAAACAAGAAATATAATAAAGCTACTGATTGAAAAAGGGATACTTTCTTCAATCTAAAAACAAAACAGAAATATAATAAAGCTACTGATTGAAAAAGGGATATTTCTTCAATCTAAAAACAAAACAAGAAATATAATAAAGCTACTGATTGAAGAAGGGATACTTTCTTCAATCTAAAAACAAAACAGAAATATAATAAAGCTACTGATTGAAAAAGGGATACTTTCTTCAATCTAAAAACAAAACAGAAATATAATAAAGCTACTGATTAAAGAAGGCATACTTTCTTCAATCTAAAAACAAAACAGAAATATAATAAAGCTACTGATTGAAGAAGGGATACTTTCTTCAATCTAAAAACAAAACAGAGATATAATAGAGCTACTGATTAAAGAAGGCATACTTTCTTCAATCTAAAAACAAAACAGGAAATATAATAAAGCTACTGATTGAAGAAGGGATACTTTCTTCAATCTAAAAACAAAACAGAAATATAATAAAGCTACTGATTGAAGAAGGGATACTTTCTTCAATCTAAAAACAAATAATAGAGCTACTGATTGAAGAAGAACAAACATCCACATGGAAAAAGTCGCAGGGCAAGAAAAAAATGGAACTGAGAGTTATCTAATATATAAAATTCTCGTGTCACAGTATTTGTTACCATACTCCACCAAAACGGCTTAACCGATTTTAATGAAATTTTGTATGTACATTCGGTAGGTCTGCGAATAGGTTTTTATCTATAATTTAATAGAATTGAACACCAAGTTTGTTGGGTAGAACGTGTTGGGAGTAGTATTGGGTTAGGTTTAAAAGAAAAAAAAAAAATGCGTGTTGAAGACTGTGCAAGGTTAGGCTAGGTTGGCGACCAATTTACTTAGTCACGGACTACTAACACTCAGTTAGGGAACACTTAACACTATGGAATATTTACCTTTGCAGGATCCATTATGACAGTTGGCACAAAGTTCAAGAATATATGATTACAATCTGTACGTCTTGCTAGTGGATGACTGAATGCCACTTAGTTACGGACTACTAACACTCAGTTAGGGAACACTTAACACTATGGAATATTTACCTTTGCAGGATCCATTATGACAGTTGGCACAAAGTTCAAGAATATATGATTACAATCTGTACGTCTTGCTAGTGGATGACTGAAAGCCACTTCAAGCTCGTCCATGGCTTCCAAAAGTACTCTTTCTCCTTCATTTTGTAAATATTCGAAAGACGCTTCCTTTGTAATTAAATCTTGATGACGAATGATAGATCGGATAAAGAATCGGAAATCTGAAACTTCTCGTCCTTTGGCAACCTGTGAAGGGGAATCATAATGGTTTTAAAATTACAATTTGAAAAAGAGTGTTCTTGTCCTAATAACAATAATAAAGTCCTAATTGCC
>JAAEEI010000303.1:0-12368 GCA_012654025.1 Pachypsylla venusta
GTAATTTTTTTTTTTTTTTTTTTCTCGTGACGATTCCAAAGGTTCAGGAACAAACTGAACTAGTTTATACTAGTGAAAGAGAATTAATTGAACTTATCACTGAAGTGAACCAAATGATTGAACTAAATGAATTAGATCAGACTGATGAACGAAAACTAAAGGAACCAATCAATGAGAGGAACAAACTGAACTAGTTTATACTAGTGAACGAGAATTAATTGAACTAATCACTGAAGTGCGCCAAATGATTGAACTAAAAGAACTAGATCAGACTGATAAATATAAACTAAAAGAACTAATCACTGGGGTGTACAAACTGAACTAGTTAATGCTAGTGAACGAGAATTAAATGCACTAATCACTAAAGTGAATCAAATGATTCAACTAAATGAACTAGATCAGACTGATAAACGTACACTAAAAGAATCACTGAGGTAAAAAAACTGAATTAGTTAATATTAGTGAACGAGAAGTAAATGCACTAATCACTAAAGTGAATCAAATGATTCAACTAAATGAACTATTGCACACCACTAAAATCACTTTTATTCACATTTTGATTAATGATATATTAGATAGAATAAAAGAAACAGAGGTAAACTTTGAAAGCACTGTTGAGCTTCTTTTTCCAATTAATATCCTCCCTCATTATTTTATCATCGACAACGTCGGTGGAAATATTTTTTGCCTTTAATCCGTACCAACTTCCTCTTTCTCCATATTTGGCTTCCCCGCATGCTTCTCTTTCGATGTTGACAAATGCCTTGACATGGCGGATATGATTGAACTAAATGAACTAGATCAGACTGATGAACGAAAACTAAAAGAACTAATCACTGAGAGGAACAAACTGAACTAGTTTATACTAGTGAACGAGAATTAATTGAAATAATCACTGAAGTGAACCAAATGATTGAACTACATGAACTAGATCAGACTAATGAACGAAAACTAAAAGAACCAATCACTGAGAGGAACAAACTGAACTAGTTTATACTAGTGAACGATAATTAATTGAACTAATCACTGAAGTGAACTAAATGAACTAGATCAGACTGATGAACGAAAACTAAAAGAACCAATCACTGAGAGGAACAAACTGAACTAGTTTATACTAGTGAACGAGAATTAATTGAACTAATCACTGAAGTAAACCAAATGATTGAATAAAATGAACTAGATTATGATTAGATAGATGATAATAATGACCGAAAACTAAAAGAACCAATCACTGAAAGGAACAAAATGAACTATTGCACACTACTAAACGAGGACTAAAATCACTTTTATTCACATTTTGATTAATGATATATTAGATAGAATAAAAGAAACAGAGGTACACTTTGAAAGCACTGTTGAGCTTCTTTTTCCAATTAATATCCTCCCTCATTATTTTATCATCGACAACGTCGGTGGAAATATTTTTTGCCTTTAATCCGTACCAACTTCCTCGACTAAAATATCTTCAAAGTCATGAATTAACTAAATGAACTAGATCAGACTGATGAACGAAAACTAAAAGAACCAATCACTGAGAGGAACAAACTGTACTAGTTTATACTAAGTGAACGAGAATTAATTGAACTAATCACTGAAGTGAACCAAATGATTGAACTAAATTAACTAGATCAGATCGATGAACGAAAACTAAAAGAACCAATCACTGAGAAGAACAAACTGAACTAGTTTATACTAGTGAACGAGAATTAATTGAACTAATCACTGAAGTGAGACAAATGATTGAACTAAATTAACTAGATCAGATCGATGAACGAAAACTAAAAGAACCAATCACTGAGAAGAACAAACTGAACTAGTTTATACTAGTGAACGAGAATTAATTGAACTAATCACTGAAGTGAGCCAAATGATTTAACTACATGAACTAGATCAGACTGATGAACGTAAACTAAAAGAACCAATCACTGAGAGGAACAAACTGAACTAATTTATACTAGTGAACGAGAATTAATTGAAATAATCACTGAAAGTGAACCAAATGATTGAACTAAATGAACTAGATCAGACTGATGAACGAAAACTAAAAGAACCAATCACTGAGAGGAACAAACTGAACTAGTTTATACTAGTGAACGAGAATTAATTGAACTAATCACTGAAGTGAGACAAATGATTTAACTAAAAGAACTAGATCAGACTGATGAATATAAACTAAAAGAACCAATCACTGGGAAGAACAAACTGAAGTAGTTTATACTAGTGAACGAGAATTAATTGAACTAATCACTGAAGTGAACCAAATGATTGAACTAAATGAACTAGATCAGACTGATGACGAAAACTAAAAGAACCAATCACTGAGAGGAACAAACTGAACTAGTTTATACTAGTGAACGAGAATTAATTGAACTAATCACTGAAGTGAGACAAATGATTTAACTAAAAGAACTAGATCAGACTGATGAACGAAAACTAAAAGAACCAATCACTGAGAAGAACAAACTGAACTAGTTTATACTAGTGAACGAGAATTAATTATACTAGTGAACGAGAATTAATCACTGAAGTGAGCCAAATGATTTAACTAAAAGAACTAGATCAGACTGATAAATATAAACTAAAAGAACCAATCACTGGGGTATACAAACTAAACTAGTTCATGCTGGTGAACGAGAATTAAATGCACTAATCACTAAAGAATGTTGAATCAAATGATTCAACTAAATGAACTAGATGATAATAATGAACGAAAACTAAAAGAACCAATCACTGAGAGGAACAAAATGAACTATTGCACACTACTAAACGAGGACTAAAATCACTTTTATTCACATTTTGATTAATGATATATTAGATAGAATAAAAGAAACAGAGGTACACTTTGAAAGCACTGTTGAGCTTCTTTTTCCAATTAATATCCTCCCTCATTATTTTATCATCGACAACGTCGGTGGAAATATTTTTTGCCTTTAACCCGTATCAACTTCCTCTTTCTCCATATTTGGCTTCCCCGCGTGCTTCTCTTTCGATGTTGACAAATGCCTTGACATGGCGGATATGATTGAACTAAATGAACTAGATCAGACTGATGAACGAAAACTAAAAGAACCAATCACTGAGAGGAACAAACTGAACTAGCTCATACTAGTGAACGAGAATTAATTGAACTAATCACTGAAGTGAACCAAATGATTGAACTAAATGAACTAGATCAGACTGATGAACGAAAACTAAAAGAACCAATCACTGAGAGGAACAAACTGAACTAGTTTATACTAGTGAACGAGAATTAATTGAACTAATCACTGAAGTGAACCAAATGATTGAACTAAAAGAACTAGATCAGACTGATAAATATAAACTAAAAGAACCAATCACTGGGGTGTACAAACTGAACTAGTTAATGGTAGTGAACGAGAATTAAATGCACTAATCACTAATGTGAATCAAATGATTCAACTAAATGAACTAGATGATAATAATGAACGAAATCTAAAAGAACAAATCACTGAGAGGAACAAAATGAACTATTGCACACTACTAAACGAGGACTAAAATCACTTTTATTCACATTTTGATTAATGATATATTAGATAGAATAAAAGAAACAGAGGTACACTTTGAAAGCACTGTTGAGCTTCTTTTTCCAATTAATATCCTCCCTCATTATTTTATCATCGACAACGTCGGTGGAAATATTTTTTGCCTTTAATCCGTACCAACTTCCTCTTTCTCCATATTTGGCTTCCCCGCGTGCTTCTCTTTCGATGTTGACAAATGCCTTGACATGGCGGATGACAGTATAATTAATGAATGTAATCTAATATTCAACACAACTCCGACGCGACGTGTCGTTTTAAATTTATCAAAATTTCCCATTGATAAAAGCCTTTTCTTTTTTTTTATTATAATTTATTTTACGTTGATTATTATTGGGAATGTTTTCTGAGCTTTCCAAAAGGGATGTACCTGTAAAGTTTTAACCTCACCTTTCTTCATATGCAACTGGGAGCGGGGTGTGATGAAAAAATTCGTCGAAGATTATGTATGTATGTAATCGTATACATTCACCTATACGTTTGTTAACCTATGTAGAACATGGGAAGTATTAACGTGTTGTTAAGCTGCGTAGGACGTGTTTTGAGTAGTATTGGGTTAGGTTCTTTTGCCATTAGTAGTATAATAGAGTTGGCAGATTTTAGGCCACCCTGATTCGACAGTAAAAAAATTGTTTATAATTTAAAAAAAAAATATTTACATACTATAAATTCTAAATTTTTTTGTGATTTTTTTAGGTATTTTCTAATTTTGTTCTTTATACTAACTCAAATGTTGCGAGCTAAAGGTACTTTGTTTCTAAAAGAATAATCATAAACTGGGGATATGTCAATGACAATTTCTCGATGATGTTATGTCTGACTTACCCTGTATACAAGTGCGTGTAACTAGGGCCGTAAACAGAAAATCCGGGCCGGGAGGGGGGGGGAATTTACGGGCCCCTCTGTTATTCTTTCATCTAAAATCATCGTATGGGCAGTAATAAAAGTAAAAGTAGGCAATTTACTTCGTTGATGTGAAAAGGCGTGTACGCTTCTTCTTGGCAACAAATAATTCGATTATCAGATGTTAATGTTTACGACAGTGTGTCCCAAAAGTCCGAGACCACCTGAATATCTTTTGAACGGCTTTATGTGGAGTTTTGAAATTTTGTATGGTATTATATCCCAAATTAAACCACCTGATGCTGTGACCAATTTTTCAGGGACAGATCCCATGTGGACCACCCCAAGGGGTCCAACTTTTGTTTTTTAAATACGACCCCCCCCCCATCTTGTAATACATTTTCAGAAAGACAATGACTTCCAAGAGTGTCTAAATTTAGGCGAATTATTTGCAATGGGATACCTGATTTTTTTTGCGAAGTACTTCTAATTTTACTGGGGATTCGTATATAAAAACAAAAGTTGGACCCCCTAGGGGCCACATGGGACCTGCCTCTGAAAAATTTCAAAACTCGTCATAAAGCCGTTCAAAAGATATTCGTTTGGCCTCGGACTTTTGGGACACGCTGTATATATGTATAAACAACATAATAGGTTATGGATAAAAGATATTTTTAACGATATTGTTTTTAATGTAGGTACAGAGATTAATATTTTGTGTTTTGATTTGTAACATTAGGTGCAATAAATGACTCGATTATTTATGTAAGCCGCTAACAACCTGGGGCGTTACTACAGGTTGTACCCAATAAGGTGATCATGATATACTCACCAGATTGCACGGATACCGCACACAATCTATACTCATAAAACGCAAATTTCAGGGAACGGGGAGCTCACTAGAGGTTTGTTAACCAAAACTTTGAATTTTTTTCACCAATTTTAACCCAATTAGAAAGGTTAGGAAACTTTTTGCCTCTATTGCGTATCTACAACTGACCAACATGGATCCATGACGGCCAATAAAAAGCGAATTAAAAAAAATAAAAACTTACCTCAACAGCTCTCCCCGGTGTAGGACCCTTAAGTCCAGTTGGTATACTGACTGACGATGGGTAAACCTAGACTCTTGAAATTTGGCACACAGATTCCTTTTATTATATTTGGGTACGTAATGAGGAAGGAAAAAATAAATTTTATTACATCTGGCTTATTTCATGCTACCTAAGTGGAGCCTGTTATTGGAATTGAACGAAAAAATGGTGCTGAAGTTATAATTTTATGCCCAATATTTTTATTTTGTTTGTCTTTTCATACCAAGATAACTCTCGAACGTCTAATTCGATTCTGAAGGCCATATGGATACATATAAATTATAATGGGACGTATCTAGGACAGGTTTTTATGGAATTGACCCCTTAACCCCCCCCCCCGAAATTTTTGAAAAGGTTTGATCTTTCCTATAATTCCTATATGGTAAAACTGCCTTTAGATGACCCCCTCCCCCCGAAATAAAATCTTTAGATGACCGCCCCACTAAAATAAAATCCTGGATACGGTCCTGATGGACACAGACATTCCATTATAATAAAAGCATGGTACCCGTTGTATGGGACTGACAGTGATAAGTTTTGGGGCGCCCCTATGGGACATACATCTAAAGGTTCATCAAAATCTGTCAACACTATAAGTGCTAAAATGGCCGCTTAAAGAGCGCGAAAGGATTTTTAGATTCCACAATCTAAAAACTTTTCGAAATGTAAAATAGAAAATTTCCAGCGAAAGGATTATATTGGACATTTGGATTCTTCATAATAACTACCTTGTGAAACCTAAAATAGAAAATTTCCAGCAAAAGGATTATATTCGACTTTTGGATTCTTCATAATAACTACTTTGTGAAACCTAAAATAAAAAATTTCCAGCAAAAGGATTATATTCGACTTTTGGATTCTTCATAATAACTACCTTGTAAAACCTAAAATAGAAAATTTCCAGTGAAAGGATTATATTCGACTTTTGGATTCTTCATAATAACTACCTTGTGAAACCTAAAATAGAAAATTTCCAGCGAAAGGATTNCCGCCCCACTAAAATAAAATCCTGGATACGGTCCTGATGGACACAGACATTCCATTATAATAAAAGCATGGTACCCGTTGTATGGGACTGACAGTGATAAGTTTTGGGGCGCCCCTATGGGACATACATCTAAAGGTTCATCAAAATCTGTCAACACTATAAGTGCTAAAATGGCCGCTTAAAGAGCGCGAAAGGATTTTTAGATTCTACAATCTAAAAACTTTTCGAAATGTAAAATAGAAAATTTCCAGCGAAAGGATTATATTGGACATTTGGATTCTTCATAATAACTACCTTGTGAAACTTAAAATAGAAAATTTCCAGCGAAAGAATTATATTGGACTTTTGGATTCTTCATAATAACTACCTTGTGAAACCTAAAATAGAAAATTTCCAGCGAAAGGATTATATTGGACTTTTGGATTCTTCATAATAATTAGAAACCTAAAATAGAAAATTTCCAGCGAAAGGATTATATTCGACTTTTGGATTCTTCATAATAACTACCTTGAGAAACCTAAAATAGAAAATTTCTAGCGAAAGGATTATATTCGACTTTTGGATTCTTCATAATAACTATCTTGTGAAACGTAAAATAGAAAATTTCTAGCGAAAGGATTATATTCGACTTTTGAATTGTTCATAATAACTACCTTGTAAAACCTAAAATAGAAAATTTCCAGCGAAAGGATTATATTCGACTTTTGAATTGTTCATAATAACTACCTTGAAAAACCTAAAATAGAAAATTTCCAGCGAAAGGATTATATTCGACTTTTGATTCTTCATAATAACTACCTTGTGATACCTAAAATAGGAAATTATCATGGAATATATTGGCTTATTATTTTCAATAATGAACCTTTGGAATCGTCACGAAGAAAAAAAAAAAAAAAAAAATACCCCCTACAAAATTTGATATGATACGTTTTGAGGTACGTAGAATCCAAAAATCGAATAAAAAAAATCCGTTTGTCCGCCGCGCCGTACGCCGTGATAGGCACTTTTGCCACTCAGCGTTGACGGATATGGTTGAAATTGGTATATAGGTCCCATCTGGGCCCTAACAGTGCCCCTTTTGGGTGCAATCGAATACATCCCTTGGCGATTTTTTCCGCTCTTTAGCGGTTTTCAGTATTGCTGTCTAAAATGAGAATGGTAAGAGTTAGAGATGTGGAATTTTGTAAGATGTGTATGTCATATTTGGGGTATCAGTTAGCACCGAAACTTTTGGGTTCAATCAAATATACCGCTGGCGGTTTTTACGGCTTTAAAGTGGTTTTCATTAATCTTGTCTAAGAAGAGAATGGTAAGAGTCAGAGACTTCAAATTTAATAGGTATTTGTTAAATTTAGGGTCTAATTACGCCCCAGATTTAGGCGTCACGACCCCCCCCTCCATTTTTTGGGGGTGTATTTTTTGGCCAGACAAATAGTAAATCCATGTGTCACATTGGCAGAGTTTTTTTTATATCGTGACGATTTCAAAGGTTCGTCATTGAAATAAATAATCCACTAAAGGCACATTTTTTTTTCATCCACGTGTTTTCTTTATTATTTCCACCCTTAGTTACCAACAGTTGTACGAAAAGAACTCGAAATAATAAGAAGCAAAAAAAATGAAGTTTTTTTTTTATATAATTTTCTGCTTAAAATTCAAGACAGGCAAAAGAATAAATAAAATTGAGTTATTCTGTTTTATACAGAGTGAGCGATGCAACACATCACGAACCTACAAAGATATTGTTATTTACATCAGGCTGTTGATTAATCAACGTATAACAGTTGATTGGTCAACGGGCAATCCGCCAAGCATACATCAAAATCCGGGAAAACTACTAAAAAGTGAGAAAAACCCAAAACCCGCTAGCAATAGATTCGATTTGGACCAGAAAAGTTTTGTGGCAAACAGCTGACATAATCACAAACATACCAAATATGAAGTAGCACATATTGCTGTTCTCGAGATATTTCGTCCTTAGACACAACGACAGAAACACACACGGACCAATGGTGGTTGATATTCAACTCTGTGGAAGGCTCCAAACTCCAACTCGTTGGAAGGCTCCAAACTCCAACTCTGTGGAAGGCTCCAAACGTGTTTCCCCATTGAAAATTACATATCGGAAATGTTAGCTTATTGCAATACTTACCTTTTAATAGGATAAGGATTTTTTTTTTTATTTTATTTTTGCTTAACGTCTCTCTAACATCTATTGATCATTCGAGACGGAGGGTTTACCCGCCATTCGCTGGAAACTTACAATCCAGATAATCACATTGACCTCATAATAGCCATTTATCACGAAGACGCAAACCTACGTGGACACCGGCTTGGTTAAACCTCGCTAAACGTTTCTTAACATCAGTGATTTAACGAGAACTGGGTGTATTCAGCGTAACATAGACGCTGGTGACTGTGATGCATCCTTATTATTGTGATGAACTCCAGCAGATGATTATTCATTCTGGAAGAAAATCAAATTCTACAGAGTTGCCAACGATCATAACACGTTGAATACACCAGTTCCCGTCAGATCACTGAAGCTAAGAAATGTCGGGCGTGGTCAGTACTTAGATGGGTGACCGCGCAGGAACACCACGTATTGTGGGCTCTTTTTCCCGGCCCAACCCAGACTGGTTGATGTCAATATGGGTAGCTGGTTTGCAAGTTTCCAGCGAATGGAGGGTAAAACGGCTTTTTGTCTTAAGAATTCTTGGGCTCCAAAAATTTTCAGTTCACACAGTATGCATTGAAATGTATACCTAAGTTACTTAAAATAAATTACCATAAGATAGATATGATGAAAAAAGTACAAGCAAAGAGGAAGAAGAAGAGCAAGAATTTGATAATGCCAAGAGTAGGAGGAGAAATGAAAAGTAGAAAGCAACATATAAAATAACATAAAGTTTATAGCGGAGCGATATGCAAATGTAGAAGAGAAACTCAAACAGAGACAGCGAGCGTGAGAAAAATAGAATTTCATTTTACACGTGTGAAAGTTCAAGTAAAGAGAAAGAAGAAGATACTGCCAAGAGCAGGAGGAGAAATGAAAAGTAGAAAGCAACATATAAAATAACATAAAGTTTATAGCGGAGCGATATGCAAATGTAGAAGAGAAACTCAAACAGAGACAGCGAGCGTGAGAAAAATAGAATTTCATTTTACACGTGTGAAAGCTGAAGTAAACTTTTGATTTTACACGTGTGAAAGTTCAAGTAAACTTTTGGGAACATCTGTACACAAGGATGAATGTGTAAAGCACAGTCGTGTAACTTAAAGAATGAAAGATTCTGAATCGAAAAATAAAATTTCATTTTACACGTGTGAAAGTTCAAGTAAACTTTTGGAAAAATCTGAACACAGGGATGAATGTGTAAAGCACAGTCGTGTAACTTAAAGAATGAAAGATTCTGAATCGAAAAATAGAATTTCATTTTACACGTGTAAAAGTTCAAGTAAACTTTTGATAAAATCTGAACACAGAAATGAATGTGTAAATCACAGTCGTGTCACTTAAAGAACAAAAGATTTTTTTTAATTTTTTTAATTCGGCTTAACGTCTCGGGAGTTTTACCCTCCATTTGCTGGAAACTTGCAAACTAGCTACCCTCATTGACCTCACCCAGCCTGGGTTGAGCCGGAAAAAGAAGCCAACGATACGTGGTGTTCCCAAGCGGTAACCCATCCAAGTACTGACCACGCCCGATGTTGCTTAACTTCAGTGCTCTGACTGGAACTGGTGTTTTCAACGTGGTATGATCGTTGGCAAACGGAAGATTATGAATCAAAAATCAACCAAGAGTTTACTATTGGAAGAGATCAAAAGTGTATTGTACAGGGTGTTCATAAAGTCTCACCCCACCCCCCGTATCTCGAGAATGGCTGAAAATATAAGAAAACACAAAAAACACGTATCCCTTGGATTTTAGGGGGATTAATTTTAGACTAAAAAAATTTTGGCCCCGACCAGCCGTTTAGGATGGACACCCACTAACTTCAAAATCTTAAATGAGAAGGTATATCAAGTGACACCCTCTTTTAAAGGTCTCTTTAAGACGAGTTCATTACAGAAAACCAGAGCTCTCTAGGATCTACCGTTCACGAATTACGGGGTGGAACATGTGACCCATTCCATTTTGCGGCCGCACCGAAATGGTACGTAAAAATGCCTAGAAATAATTTTTTATGATCCCAAATAAGTAATTTAGTAAAAAAAATAGTGTTCCAACAAGATGGTTGTCCCACCCACTTTGACCGCAGAAATCGATCCAAACCTATCCAGCTGTTATGAAAATTGGTCTAAGAAAGCTCGAACACTGCGGTCGAAGTGGGCGAGACAACCATCTTGTTAGAACACTATTTTTTACTAAATTACTTAATAAAAAAATATTTCTAGGCATTTTTAACTAACCATTTCGGTGCGGCCACAAATGGAATGGGTCACATGTTCCACCCTGTAATTCGTGAACGGTACATCCTAGAAAGCTCCATTTGAAGTTTTCTGTAATGAGCCCGTATTAACGAGACCTTTAAAACAAGGTGTCACTTGATATACCTTCTCATTGAAGATTTTGAAGTCAGTCGGTGTCCAGCCTAAAAGGCTGGCCGAGGCCAAACATTTTTTAGTCCAAAATTAATCCCCCTAAAATCTAAGGGATACGTGTTTTTGGGTTTCATTATATTTTCAGCCATTCTCGAGATACGGGGGGTGGGGTGAGACTTTATGAACACCCTGTATAATATGGCCCTGAGGAAATGCGTGTGCGGTTCAGGCGGCAATAATGTATAACCGTATGGAGGGGGGGTTAGAGGGTATAACCCCTTTCCAGGATTCGCAACCAGTTAATACTTCTGTTTGAAGCAAATCAAATTTTTCCTCCTCATAATAAAACAACCTGAACCCAACTCCTGTGGACAAGATTTCTCCTTTCCTTGGAATAATTAAGCGAGAAAAACAGATATCCGACAGCCGATAACCGTTTTATAACCTAAGCCCTGCTACATAACCTGTGAAGTTCAAAAGTTGTTTCCTCCGTTATATAGAACGTCTTACCATGCACCCCCTCCCCTCCGTGGAATACACCAGTTCCCGTTGGAGCACTGAAATTAAGAAGCAAAGTCCAGCGAGGTTGTACCATGTGTGTGTCCACGTGGGTTTGCGCCCTCATGATGCTGGCTTGGATAGCTGGTTTGCAAGTATCCATAAAATGGAGGGTAAAACTTCAGTGTTGAATGACAAATACATGTTAAAGAGACGTTATTTTTTTATTTTTTTTTCTCCCGTCCACACTCTATAGAAATGTGACGTCACATAAAGTGACGTGCACATTCATATAGGCAATAACTGACGGTCATTTTGCCCATTCAGTAACAACAATACGGTTATTACTAAAAGAGCTCAGGTTTATCTTCAATGGAATTATAATATGCCATTGCAGACACCAGAGGAGATTTAAATTTAAACGTTTGTTTTCTATTAGGGGTCTCAAAAGTGGTTCCTCTAGTGGGTCTTAGTCTTATATTGGGGACTTTTAAATTTAATTTTTCCAACATATAGGAACTGTTAAGACCTCCTCTGAAGACGTTTTGGAGAAGCTTAACCTGTGCCCCCCGTCCCCTATTCTCTAAGGTATCCAGCTGCAGTTGCTCAACTAAGAGATTGTATTCAATATATTCTGGAAAGAGAGGATAGAGTCAATTCTCTTTCCAGAAGAGGTTTCTGATGAAGAGAGCCTGCACACTCTCAATGGACCTGATAGCCCTCTGAGTGTGAGGGAGCCATGTCACTGAACCATATTCCAGCACAGATCTTACTAAGGAGAGGAATAACATTTTTAGCACATCTGGGTCTCGAATAGGTTGAGAGTACCTCTTTATCAT
>JAAEEI010000303.1:12468-23336 GCA_012654025.1 Pachypsylla venusta
CTATAAAAAAATTATAGATCAAAATAATATAAATCATAGATCAAAAAAATTCCTCATTTCTTTTCATATGTCCAATAAATCATACATCTAATTCCTATAAAAAAATTATAGATCAAAATAATTCCTCATTTCTTTTCATATGTCCAATAAATCATACATCTAATTCCTATAAAAGAATTATAGATCAAAGTAATATAAATCATAGATCAAAATAATTCCTCATTTCTTTTCTCATGTTCAATAAATCATACATCAAAATAATTCCTCATTTCTTTTCATATGTTCAATAAATCATACATAAAAATAATTCCTCATTTCTTTTCATATGTTCAATAAATCATACATCAAAATAATTCCTAATTTCTTTTCATATAGTTAATAAATCATACATCAAAATAATTCCTCATTTCTTTTCATATGTTCAATAAATCATACATCAAAATAATTCCTCATTTCTTTTCTTATGTTCAATAAATCGTACATTAAAATAATTCCCCATTTCTTTTCATATGTTCAATAAATCATAAATCAAAATAATTCCTCATTTCTTTTTTTATGTTCAATAAATCATACATCAAAATAATTCCTCATTTCTTTTCATATGTTCAATAAATCATACATCAAAATAATTCCTCATTTCTTTTCGTATGTTCAATAAATCATACATCAAAATAATTCCCCATTTCTTTTCATATGTTCAATAAATCATACATCAAAATAATTCCCCATTTCTTCTCATATGTTCAATAAATCATACATCAAAATAATTCCTCATTTCTTTTCATATGTTCAATAAATCATACATCAAAATAATTCCTCATTTCTTTTCATATGTTCAATAAATCATACATAAAAATAATTCCCCATTTCTTTTCATATGTTCAATAAATCATACATCAAAATAATTCCTCATTTCTTTTATTATGTTAAATAAATCATACATCAAAATAATTCCTAATTTCTTTCCATATGTTCAATAAATCATACATCAAAATAATTCCTCATTTCTTTTCATATGTTTTATAAATCATACATCAAAATAATTCCTCATTTCTTTTCATATGTTTAATAAATCATACATCAAAATAATTCCTCATTTCTTTTCACATGTTCAATAAATCATACATTAAAATAATTCCTCATTTCTTTTATTATGTTAAATAAATCATACATCAAAATAATTCCTCATTTCTTTTCATATGTTCACAATGGGGCTTTGTAGGACAGGATTTTCATATTTAATTAACTTCTATTTGAATAAATAGGCTACATATACAAATGTGTAACAAATAAAATACTATTTGACCAAAAATTTCATTTCAAATTTCACTAACACATCACATAAAACATACACACGACAAAATAAAAGTCATGAAAAATTTAAATCAAATTGTTTAAAAAGCGAATTTGTCGAGTCGTGACGTAGAGAAAGAAGTGGGGTTTATGTCGCGTCCTGTTGTAGGAAAGGAAGTGGGTTTATGTCGCGTCATGTTGAAGGGAAGGAAGTGGGTTAATGTCGCGTCCTGTTGTAGGGAAGGAAGTGGGTTTATGTCGCGTTATGTGTAGTCAGGAAAAAATAGGACAAGTCTCTGAACACAAATTGAATTTTATTGATGACAATAATATGAGTGACGCCAGACTAAAAAGATTTCAGAAGAAGAGAGGGCAGGACTTTATAATATGGAGCAGGACTGAAGGGTTCAGCATTTCGAATTGATTTTCTGATTGGTTTTATTGGAAAGTCAATTCACAGAGTAGCGAAAATTGATGCCTTTGTCTATAATAATAAAACTCAATGTTTAGCCAACGATCATACACCCAGTTCCCGTCAGATCAATGAAGTTAAGCAACGTCGGGCGTGGTCATTACTTGGATGGGTGACCGCTTGGAAACTCCACGTATCGTTGGCTCTTTTTTTCGGCCCAACCCAGGCTAGGTGAGGTCAATGTGGGTAGCTGGTCAGCAGGTTTCCAGCGAATGGATGGTAACACCCCCGTCTTGAATGACCAATAGATGTTAAAGAGACGTTAAGTCAAAATTAAAAAAAAAATCAATGTAACGATAGATGTGTGTGTGTGTGTGTGTGTGTGTGTATGTATGCATCATTCATTGTTTAGCCAAAACGGTAAAAGATATCGATAAATTGATGGAAATGACCCTGAAAAAATTATGAGAATTCAAAAATGTCGAATCTTTATTGATTTGCGTCTGATTTTTCGATTTTTGACCGGTCATAGCCCGATATCTTAAATTTTGTCGCTATAACATGTCAATCCTAAGGGAGAAAGTTTTAGGTGGCCTTTTAAACATTAATTTAGGACATGGTGTGCAAAAAAAGTGTCCAACCTTTTGCGAGTGATATGGCCAATTTTCCAAATGTTGAAAATCATAGAATACTATTAGCAAGGGATCGGACATGCCTCTAAAGCGCCTACCAGTCCAAAATAAAGGTCGTAAAAAATAGAAAATAATATAAAATTGATTAAAAAAAAAGTTTTCTCTGGATAATTCAAAGCAATGCACTTTTAAATAAACAAGGACCCAATGCACATTTTAAATAAACAAGAGCTTGGAGATGTAATTATAGCGAAAAAGTGTGTGGGGGGATTGCAGAACGTAATGAAGGCGTAGCTTTTATCACCAGGATGTTACTTTTGTTTTGTCCGATTTTCTGTTTGTACCACGCGATAACTCTCGAGAGCCTAATACGATTTTGATGAAATTTGGTATGAACATTAACAATAGGTTCATTGTAAGTGATTGAGGACCAAAGTGCACAGCACCACTTCTTTAAGCCAGAATAAAAATGTTTGGAAAAATCACGAAAAAATCGTACCTCGGGGACATGCCCCTTCATTGGAAATTAGTTTTCCACAGATTCGCAGACTTTGCCGAAAAGGGATTTGCTGTAAAAAAAAAAAAAGTCCGGGCCTTAAAATTAGAATGTCTCTCAGTTTTCGTCAGATCACTGAAGTTAACCAGTCCCATAATTATTCGGTTTGGTACTTGGAACGGGAGTTCCCTCGAGGACACCAGGATTTTTTTTTCGCAGTAGTCAACTCTAAGTTGACTAAGACACTACCATTTTTTACAACTATAAATTAACTAAGGTACTACCATTTTTGACAACTATAAGTTAATTAATGTACTACCATTTTTTACAACTATAAGTTAATTAAGGTACTACCAATTTTTACAATTATAAGTCATTTAAAGTACTACCATTTTTTTTACAACTATAAGTTAACTAAGTCACTAACATTTTTTACAACTATAAGTTGAATAAGGCACTACCATTTTTTACAACTATAAGTTGACTAAGGCACTACCATTTTTTACAAATATAAGTTAACTAAGGTACCCCCATTTTTTAACAACTATAGGTAAGTTGACTAAGTCCTGCCCGGTGCCCATAACTTTGGAACCGCTTGGAATTTTGGAATTCTGTTTGTTTCTAGGGATAGAAAAGGGCCCATGGCCATTCGAATGGTAATATCAGTATCCAGGTTCGAATCCTGGAATTGGCTTTTTTGGACACAAAGGGTCGATTTCTCGGGAAATTTAAATGGAATGGTACAAATATTTTTTTTAAGAATAAAAGTGTGAATAAAATAAAGAATATTATTTTTTCAAAAAAATAATCAGAGGCGGAGCCAGAGGGGTTCAAATCAAAACTTGTTACACCCTGTATAACGGAAACCGAATTTAATTTTGATGTAGAAATTCGTTTTAAGAGTGGCTCAAAAAAGGTTTTTCATCTAAATAAGAGATAAAAATAACAACTTCTAAGTTTTATCAGTGCCGTAGGCCTAGATAAGCAAATCTCGTATTTTTACCACAGCTTAAAATGACGTCTTTTAGAATGACGCCATTTTGAGTTAGAAGGTCTGAAGTAAGAATGTGATTTAAGACTTAAAATGGGGAGTGGACTCAATAATGAACCATTTTAGCAAAAAATAAATAAAAATAATTGAAGTGTTCTTAATATGCAGTTTTTCTATAGAAATTTTCTCATTAATACGGCTCTGTTGTGAATGAGTGTGAGGGTTAGTAATTTTTTTTTAATTAACACCCTGTATATGAGATAAATTACACCCTTTATATTTTTGGTACTAACCATGTATCTCTGCTTGATTTGGTGATTAAAATGATACCTCATACGGTCATATCGGTTCATTAGTTCGGAAAATATATAACACGTGTACCAAACAAATTACCCCAATTTTGAGCGTTTTTGGAAATTTGGGGCTGAAGGACCAACTGAGGGACAATAGTAGCAAAAGACACATCTGCCACTCACGAGAAAAAAAATGAGCTATCGTTCATCAAAATCGGTCCAGTAGTTTTGGCTGTAGGTGCGTCAACATCAAAGAAGAAGAAGAAGAAGCAGCAGCAACAGGAGCAGACGATGAGAAAAAAAGTGTACTTTTCAGAAGCCTATATCTCCGATTTGACTTGACCGATTTTGTTGAAACTTCATATACGTCGTCTCTGAGTTCGCCCCATACGTAGGAAATAATCATTTTTATCCTGAGGTGTGTAGTTTTTTCTCTGGAAGTAGCTGAAATCGGCAATGTAAGTTGTGGCGTATATACTCTTGGTAGCTACCGCATTTCTTTGACTTGGCGGGGCGGAGCGCTACCGCGCTCCTTAATATTTTTACCAAATCAGAAAAACATTTAAAATTAGAAAAAATAATAGTCGAATGAAAAGACAAGAAGACCAAAACAAATCTTCAAATAAACAATCAAAAAAATCAAATTATTAAATCCATCATCAGATGATTTCAATTTAATTAGAATTAAAATTCAAAGATATCTCTCTAGTATGAAGTTCTGGCGGGCCAGTTAGATATAACTCAAAGCATTATTAACTTAACAAGTTAGAGATAAAAGAGGAAACGAACGACCAATTGGTTTTTATTTATTTCAAATGACTACAGGATCACACTTGGCTTGCGTCGGGAAGGTACCGAGTTCGCATCATGGTCAGGTCAAAAATTTGAAAAAGTTTTTTTTTTAATTCTCTACTATTTTTTTTTTTTTTCGAATTCTCTATTGAATAATTGGACAACAATGTCGGGTAACCTTTTTTTTTAAGACATATATATCCCATTGCAAATAGTTCGCCTACTTTTAGGCACTCTTTGGAGTCATGTCTTGGAAATTTCAAATTGCCACCATTTTGAAACCAAACACGCTAGACGTGTGAAATTTTTTGCAAAGTATTTCTAATTTTATTGTCTATCTGCAAACGTATCACAAGATGGGGAAATGACAAGAAGACCAAAATGAAACAAAACAAGTCTTCAAATAAACAATCAAAAAATCAAATTATTAAATCCATCATCAGATAGTTTCAATTTAATTAGAATTAAAATTCAAAGATATCTCTCTAGTATGAAGTTCTGGCGGGCCAGTTAGATATAACTCAACGCATTATTAATTTAACAAGTTAGAGATAAAAGGAGAAACGATCGACCAATTGGTTTTTATTTATTTCAAATGGCTACAGGATGGTCGAGAGATGTTCTCCGGTCCATTTCTATCTCTCAATCTTCTTTTAATTGTCCTTAATTGATGTCTCCGTGGCAGAGTATGGATCACACTTGGCTTGCGTCGGGAAGGTACCGAGTTCGCATCATGGTCGGTTGGTCGGGTCGAAAATTTGAAAAAGTTTTTTTTTTTTAATTTTNATAGAGCTGTTCAAAAGATATTTAGGTGGTCTTTTGGGACACGCTCCTGAAATAATTTCCAAACTCCACATAGAGCTGTTCAAAAGATATTTAGGTGGTCTTTTGGGACACGCTCCTGAAATAATTTCCAAACTCCACATAGAGCTGTTCAAAAGATATTTAGGTGGTCTTTTGGGACACGCTCCTGAAATAATTTCCAAACTCCACATAGAGCTGTTCAAAAGATATTTAGGTGGTCTTTTGGGACACGCTCCTGAAATAATTTCCAAACTCCACATAGAGCTGTTCAAAAGATATTTAGGTGGTCTTTTGGGACACGCTCCTGAAATAATTTCCAAACTCCACATAGAGCTGTTCAAAAGATATTTAGGTGGTCCTTTGGGACACGCAGTATAATACGTTGAATACATCACCCGTTCCCGTTAGATCATTGAAGTTAAGCAATGTCCAGCGAGGTATTATCTATTGGGTGTCCGCGTTGATTCGTGCCCTCCTGATCCTGGGTATTGTTCCGGGCCAACACTGGCTGGGTGAGGTAGCTGGTTTGTAATTTTCAGCAAAAAGAGCGTAAAATCTCCGTCTCCTATAGATGTTAAAGAGACGTGAAGCGAAAATAAAAAACTATTTTTGATTCACCCTTTACTGATTATTTAAATGTTACACACAAAGATAAGTTTTAAATATAATTAGAGGCCAACAAAATAGTTAGTAGTCAGAAATTTTGAAAACTAGTAGCAAATCAAAACAAAAATTTGTACGGCGTGGATGCCGTTGAAGAAGCAGAATTTGATGAAATAATGCTTTCCCAATTAAAAGAAAAAAAAAAACACTGCCAATGTGACTCAGGGATTTACTAGTGGATCAAGATGATGCAGGTGTTCACGTTAGTGTTGTGGCCATTTATATTAGGAAAAAATATCTTTAAAAAATATTGTGCCCCTCTAAGGCCCCCAAAATTTTCAAAATCAAAAAGCCCTTAGGTAACATCAGCCATAACATATCAAAATTTTTTGTTTCTACAACAAACCACTTAAAAGATAAAAATCATTTTCAAAAAACACACTATTGGGCACCTGGGGCCCCAAAAAACTATACAGCAAATTTCCTTCATGTCCTAAACTATGTATACCAAATTTCGTCATAATCGGATGAAAATTGTGTCTTATATCGCTAAACAAACAAACATACGTACATACATACAAGTGCATTTCGGGATGTATACCGAGGTCAAAAGTGGAGTTCACTCCACGTTCACAACTAAATATTTTATTTTTTATTGACAAAAAAAAATAACTTTTTCCTAAAAACATGATTTTACGCTACAAGCTATCTTTTTGACAGTCAGTCACTTATATGTATAGGATTTGACATTAATTTATTATGGAACAATTAGGCTTGTATGCAGAGACGTTTTTCATACCCTACAGTGAACACTACATGAGAAACTAGTTTCCCCTGTAGGATGGTCTCGAGCTTGCTGTAGTGAATACTTCGACCTTGACATTTTTTTTTACTTCCACATTTATCATAAGGACCCCATAACTAATATAAAATTTGAAAATTTCCAGTTTCTCTCCGATTAATGGACGGTTTTCACCACCAAAAAATCGGAATGAGAAGTACCAGTTAGGGATGAGCGAGGAAGCTAAAATTTGATACAAAGGCGTTTCGAAGTACAAAAAGTCATATCCTTGAATAAAATATTGAATTTTCTAACTAGGAGCGGTTCTCACTCTGGGGGTCGGTTCAACCAAAAATCTAAAATTGAGAAGATTTAATTTCGTGATCTCGAAGTTGTTCTTGAAATTTACCGGCAAAATAACGCTTTTTAGCGGGTTTCTTTCTTAATCACTTTCAAAAAGTTTCGGACACAATCAGGATTGCTCATCAAGGCATGGCCGTAAAAAAGTTTCTTAACCAGTTTAGTTGGATTAAAGATAAAGTAGGTCAATCACAACATTGACATTATTCACAAATTAAAATCAATATTGAACAGAGGAAAACAATTTAATTATTATTAAGTTAAAAATCAATTAATACACAGGTAATTGTGTAATTTAGTTAAAATAAACTTTTAATTTGAGAAAATTTAGTTACCAAGAATAGCAACATGTAAATATATAAAGTCAGCTGGCAATGGGAAAAATCCCGCGTTTTTAAAAATCCCTCGATTTTTCTCCAGGATTCTCTGCCATATGCCGCCTTCGAATTACAGTACAGTAACAGCTGAGATTTTGTCATATGCGCATGCGTAAATAGTAGTTTGGAATCTTTTGGTGCATCTCGCAGGCCCTTCAAACAATCGTCTCTGCATAACAAAATCAGCTGAACGGACAGCTGACCCTACAGTGAGGACTCTGCATACCACCCTTAGACTCAAAAGGGGAACTACATACATATTTCTTCCAAAACCGTAAGTAACAAAAGTGTCACTCACAGCATACAATGGATGTACGGATTTTTTATTTGATTTTTCGATTCTACGTAGGTACCTCGAAATGTAAACGTCTAAATTCAACGTTCACAGGCACATTGGAAAACCGTACAATGTGCAACAACTTTAACCGTACAATGTGTAACAACTTTAACCGTACAATGTGTAACAACTTTAACCGTACAACGTGTAACAACTTTAATCGTACAATGTGTGACAACTTTAACCGTAAAATGTGTAACAACTTTAACCGTACAAAGTGTAACAACTTTAACCCAACGTGTAACAACTTTAACCGTACAATGTGTAATAACTTTAGCCGTACAATGTGTAATAACTTTAACCGTACAATGTGTGACAACTTTAACCGTACAATGTGTGACAACTTTAACCGTACAATGTGTGACAACTTTAACCGTACAATGTGTAATAACTTTAACCGTACAATGTGTAACAACTTTAACCGTACAATGTGTAACAACTTTAACCGTATAATGTGTAATAACTTTAACCGTACAATGTGTAACAACTTTAACCGTACAATGTGTAATAACTTTAACCGTACAATGTGTAACAACTTTAACCGTACAATGTGTAATAACTTTAACCGTACAATATGTAACAACTTTAATCGTACAATATGTAACAACTTTAAACGTATTATAATGTGTAACAACTTTAACCGTACAATGTTTAACAACTTTAACCGTACAACGTGTAACAACTTTAACCGTACAATGTGTAACAACTTTAATCGTACAATGTGTGACAACTTTAACCGTACAATGTGTAACAACTTTAACCCAACGTGTAACAACTTTAATCGTAAAATGTGTAACAACTTTAACCGTACAATGTGTAACAACTTTAACCGTACAACGTGTAACAACTTTAATCGTACAATGTGTGACAACTTTAACCGTACTATGTGTAACAACTTTAATCGTACAATGTGTAATAAGTTTAACCGCACAATGTGTAAAAACTTTAATCGTACAATGTGTAATAAGTTTAACCGTACAATGTGTAACAACTTTAACCGTACAATGTGTAACAACTTTAAACGTATTATAATGTGTAACAACTTTTCTCTCACTTTTTAATGTTTAATGTAAATTTTTGAAGAAATAAATTAATTACCTTTGAAGAAATAAATTAATTAAGTCTGATTTGCTAGCGTCAATGCTCGTTGAATACACAAGTTCCTGTTAGATCACTGAAGTTAAGCAACATCCCGAGAGGTTTAACCCAGTAGGTGTCCACGTAGGTTCACGCCTTCGTGATAGAAGGCTGTTTTTCCAGCCCATCCAACACCAGAACTTCTGTATTTACACGGGCTTAGGACCGACACCTTATGAAGCTGGTTCGGAGGCTACATTTTCAGAAAATTATGCAAATGACCCTATATTACATTAAATACCTCAGATACGTTAGATCATTGAAGCTAAGTAACGTCGATTTAGTATTCGGAATGGGAGATCAATCAAGTAAAATACATGTTATTTGCAATTTCGACATGTACTCGGAGATATCTCAGCCATCTGTTTTTGATTCTGTTATCCTGAAATTGTACAAAAAGGTGTTTCTAAGAGCTGCTCCAAAATCTCCTTACTTTTCGCGCATGTAGCTTCTCGAAGATGTCGGACGAATCAGGTCCCTGGCGATGGATGACGTTCTCTTCGATATTTTTCACCAACGTTTTTGAAAGATAAAGCTAAATAGGTCCGACACGTTTGTTCACTTGAGTGGTTAGATAGGAACTGATCGGTACAAGGACATGTCCAGGGTGGGATTTCCGGGGGGTCCAGACCCCCCCCAAATTTCAATCTTTTTTTTAATGAAAATACTCTACTCTGCAAGTGACCTATAATATATATAAAAAAAAGAGCAACAACAAAAACAACAACATCAAGAACAATAACAACAAAAACAGCAGCCACAACAAAAACAACAGCAGCAGCGACATCAACAACAACAGCAACAACAACAATAACAACATCAACAACAAGAACAACAACAGCAACAACAACAATAACAACATCAACAACAAGAACAACAGCAGCAACAACAAAAACAATCTCACCTTCCATGATCATCATTTTCAGGTGATAGTCCTGGCTCGGCTGTCAATCCTTTGGACCCCCCCTCCTCTACCCGAAGAAAAATCTTGGTTACGACCCTGGATCGGTAGGTACTTGTAAAGGAGATAGGGGAAATAGAATTTGGGTAAAAGGATAGTCGGATAATCAGTAGGTGGAGAGGAACTTTTGATCAAAGGGGATAACCCGATTAGGTGTCAAATTCTGGGTTCCAGACGGATACTATTAATTTTTTTTGGAGCAAGTTACAAACTTAAAATGTGGTTTAATATAATTTAAAAAGTCTTTTTAAACGTTTTAGGGGAGGGAGATTAATTAGTTCACTTTAATTTTAATTTATTTTGAAAAAAAAAAAAAAAAAACTTTGAATATATTGAACTGAAGTAGATATCTTTGTTTTGTTTGGAAGCCATAGTTGTACCAACATGAAAAAAGTAGCTAAAGTTACTAGTTTTGAATGTCCAGTGCAAGTTTGTTTATTTTATCAATATAAGCGTTAAGATGAACGTCCCCCCACCCCCACCAGAGAGGTTAGGAAACGTTTTGATCATCCATGCCTCGATTAAACTTGTTCTTCTCATAAAGTCGCTCCCTAAAAACTCTTGCGCTTTCTCCAAAGTTTCGTCGATTTTCAAGCAAT
>JAAEEI010000303.1:24196-34253 GCA_012654025.1 Pachypsylla venusta
ATTTTAAGTTGTACTTAAAAAATCGTCTCTTAGAAATTGCTCCCTATAGCCTACAGGAGTTCAACGACTAATTTTTTTTCTCTCTCTTTTTCAGGTATCTACTAATAACAATTTCAGTTTTCTTTACAGGTCCTTTTAATTTTGCAGTGTATTCAAATTTTGTTAATCTAATTTTCAGTTTTGATTTTTTTATATATATTTATAATTTTATTTGAATATTGGGGGTGGGGGGGGTATTTTTGTTCGCAAATTTGTAATGTGTCAACGGTTTTTAACCCCCTGAAACACACTAAATAATAATAATAATTGTAATGGGCTGAAATAGTCGATGTTGAGTTTTCAATGCCAAGCTTTTGGAGGAAATCGAATACCCTGACAGTGGCAAAATTTTGAAAACAAATAGAAAAAGGTCCCAATTGGAATAAAGAATTGTTTCTGCGTTTTTCCATATTCTTAAACGTTCTTCAGATATTGCGCTCCCCTTTAAATGTTTGAGACACCCTGTATATGTTTAGTTATATTGAACACCCCTTCTCTTTCTTGAGACACCCTGTATATGTTTACTTATATTGAGCACCCTTTCACTTTCTTGAGACACACAGAATATGTTTACTTATTTTGAGAACCCCTCACTTTCTTGAGACACCCTGTATATGTTTACTTATATTGAACACCCTTCACTTTCTCGAGACACCCTGTATATGTTTACTTTGAACACCCATTCACTTTCTTGGGACACCCTGTAGATGTTTACTTTGAACACCCCTTCACTTTCTGAGACACCCTGTAGATGTTTACTTTGAACACCCCTTCACTTTCTTGAGACACCCTGCATATGTTTACTTGAGGAATTGACATTCTGCCGAGTAATTGCCAATGGAAACCAAATAATGTTCTTGAACATTCGACAATAAAGAATGGTCATTAGGTACATATTAATTTTCCCATGGATTACCAAATTTGGTGCCTCTTTAAGGCTGCCATAAAATTGCCTTTATTAGTCTTTATAAGTTAAAGATTAATAAAATTTACTTGGTAGCATTATATAAGATAAACATTGTTAAAGTGTAGCTTAGGCTTAGTGATTGGAGTGAATGTTGAAAATAATTTGTAATGCTATGATGCTCACTAACATTGTAACATAATAACACAAAGAAATATACATTTTTTCCCTTTTATACAATACTAGCTGTTTTCCCGTGCTTCGCTACGGTTACAAAATTCATCAACTCAATTTTTTGATTTTTGGTAGAACCGACCCCCAGAGTGAAAACGGCTCCTATTTAGAAAATTCAATATTTTACTCAAAGATATTACTTTTTGCACTGCGGAACACCTTCGTATAAAATTTCAGCTTTCTCTGTCATCCCGAAGTGATATTTCTTAACTATGGGTTTTTGGTGGAACCGAACCCCAGAGTGAGCACCGCTCACTCTTAGAAAATTAAATATTTTATTCAAGGATACGACTTTTTGTACTTCGGAACACCTTCGTATAAAATTTCAGCTTTCTCTCTCATCCCGAAGTGATATTTCTTAACTATGGGTTTTTGGTGGAACCGAACCCCAGAGTGAGCACCGCTCACTCTCAGAAAATTAAATATTTTATTCAAGGATACGACTTTTTGTACCTCGGAACACCTTTGTATCAAATTTCAGCTTTCTCGCTCATCCCGAAGTGGTACTTCTCAATTCCGATTTTTTGGTGATGAAAACCGTCCATAAATCGAATAGAAACCGGAAATTTTCAAATTTTATATTTTTTATGGGGTCCTTATATACTATTTTGGGGGGGTCTATTCTCGGTCATTTTTCGTTATCTCTTTTAGTTTGCCCAGAAAAAAATTGCAAAAAGACCCGCTAAATAGCGTCATTTTTGGCGGTAACTTGCTCCCACTTGAACTTTAAATTTTTTCCTTTCTTATTACGCACCTACATACTAAAAGGGACCTGTGTGCCAAGTTTCAAGTCTCTACATTTAGTCATCGTGGAGTTACGTTGATTATCAGTCAGTCAGTATACCAACTGGGCTTTGCGTTTTATAAGTATAGATTTGGGCACAGTGTCTCTCCTCGATTTGCAACCGGTTACGTCATTGAGAAAAATGACATAAAGAGGGAATTAAGTAAACTTTCCAAAAGTAATCTGAACCTGTTTCAATTAATAATTGGCAAATTATTTTCTAAAGCATTTATATTTTCCACAGAAATCGCGCATGGGATCAGCGCGTGGGATCCTTACCTTGAGTTTCCTAAATTTGTATAACCTATGGACTTTTTTTATACAGTGAGTTCGAAAAGTCCTGGGACGGATTTTTTTATATTTTTAACAGCTAAAGAATGATAGAGACTTGAAATTTTACATGTAGTTCTAACATAAATGAATCTATTTTTTGGCATAATTAAAATTTTTACAGAGTGTCTCAAAAGTGGGTCAAACAGACACCAACTTACGATTTTTAAGGAGAAAAAAAAATTCAATTAGGCGACGCACGAAATTAGGGATGGGTTAGTCATCCACGAGTCGAGTCATGAGTCGACTCTTCAAAGAGTCAACTTACGAGTACCTTTTTTTTTTTTTTTTTTTTAATTTTTTTTTTTTTTTTTTTTTTTTTTTTTTTNTCTGAAATCTTTCTATTATTTACCTATTAGAATCACTGGAACAGCCTCAGAGCTGGATACCGCATTAGGTCCATAAAAGTTTTACAACCTTATTATAAAACAGAAGCTTGATTTCGATGTTGCAGGCTAATACAGGTATATTATTATTATTGGTAATCATAAAATCAGCAAATTAAATTTTTCCGATTGTTTGTTGTTTACTGAACGAAAATTATGTTTTTTTTCGGATAACGATTAATTGTGATATCTTTTTAATGTATTCACCGAAGTTGGGGACGTTTATTTGGTAGATACCACTTCTGTCAATTGGTTTTATTATGTCTTTCTGATCAAATAAGGTGTTTTTAAAATTAGCACTCAAAAAGAGTCGAGATCGAGAGTCGACATATTGAGGAGTCGATCGAGTCGAGTCGTACATGAGGTAAGTGAGTCGAAAATCCCATCCCCACACGAAATGTTAACATCAACCAAAAATAAAATTGAGTATAAAAAATTAAAAAAAACCAATGGTACCACGAGATTCAGTATATAAAACTTGACTGATTTGATGTATTACACTCTTGGTTTTATCACTTTTATTCCGAAGAAAAATCAATGATTGGGCGGGTGATCCATTTGATCAAAGTATCGAGTGAGGAGTTGATTGTGAGTAAAAATTTCAATATGAAATAAAAAATAGGGGTTTCTATTTAAAAAATCGAATGTTGGTGTCTGTTTACACACTTTTAAGACACCCTGTAGAAATTTTAATTACGCCAAAAAATAGATTAATTTGTGCTAGAACTACATAATTATAGCATTTCAAGTCTCTATCTTTAGCTGTTAAAAATATAAAAAAAAAATCCGTCTCGGACTTTTCGAACACTCTGTACGTAGTTCTACCGAATTTAATTTATAAAGCTCTACTTACAGATGGATATTAGAGACAGTATCAATTAGATCCACATAGTTCAATACTTTGGACACAGACTTTTGTAATCTTACCTGGAAACATAAGAAAATTAAGATTAGTTTTTTAGCCAACGAACATACCACGTTGAATACACCAGTTCCCGTTAGATCACTGAAGTTAAGCAACGTCGGCCGTGGTCAGTACTTGGATGGGTGACCGCTTGGGAACATCACGTATCGTTGGCTGGGTGAGGTCAATGTGGGTAGCTGTGGTTTGCAAGTTTCCAGCGAATGGAGGGTAAAACCCCCGTCTTGAATGACCAATAGATGTTAAAGAGACGTTAANGAATAATTAAAAAAAAAAAAAAAAAAAAATTGGTTCAAGAAGCAGAAAAAATAATAATTATGAAAATAGTTATTTACAATGTATTGCCTTCGATATCAATGGCATTCAAAACCGGTTTTCTACGGAGTTGAACAATGCCAGTGCTCTGTGGACACCGAAAATAACACAGAAATACCTTTGCCACGCAATATGCTATGAGAGGTGGTACCGGATTTTACAGATTATGGAGGTAAAATATATAGGTTGAGATCCTTAGGAAGAATAGCAATATTATGGCTAAAATATTGAGGACTGATTGAACCATAAACCAATCAACGCAGATCTTTGGCGCAGCAATCAATGGGAAATGGTTGTGACAGGCATTGCCATTTACGTTGATTTTTTCATCTCTAGTTATTAGTTGATAAAACAATGTAGGTGTAGATACTACCATCCAATTAATGGAGCCACCGAGGGGAGAAAACCAGTTTAATTAGGTCCTAAGCGCGTTTGAATACAGAAGGTTTTGTGTTAGCCTTGTTAACACAAAGTTAGGAAGGATTTCATACACAAAGCAGAGTTTTTCTAAAGGCCTTTAGAAAAAACTCTGCTCCAAACTATAATGATGAAAGATCATCAGCTTAGAAATGGACGCTTTTTTTCTATGGACGCTGTGAGAAGCGTACTAGGGGTACTGTGCAAGAAAGTAATACAGATAAAAGTAGGTACCGAACAAAAGGTTTGTGGCATGGTGGGGAGCAACGCCAAACCCCAAATAGAATTGGCAAAGGGTGAAGTTAAAGAAGAAAAGATATTAACAACACATTAATGGAATATCTAAACAAGATCTTTCTCTATATTGTAAACAAGACCGTGTGTCGAACCATATTTGTTCGTAAAACATGAGTCAAAAACTATGGCTCAGTTTCCATCAATAAACCTCTCGTAGTAAACTAAATAGATAAAAAAATACGGCCCTGAGTGTAGTGTCTAAAATACGGCCCTGAGAGTCGTGTCTAAAATACGGCCCTGAGAGTCGTGTCTATATTATCATAAAATTTTAAATATAATATTTGACATCCGCCTGATTTGAAAATCCTGCTCAGATTTTTCCATGAAAAGAAATCTCGTTATAAACATCCTTACCAAACCCTCTTCCGGAGTTCAATTTCCTCGTCAGGATAACAACATTTTTCTTACATCATAAAACAAACCTTCCATCAAACTATTATACATCACCCAATCCATCCACACATCCTCCATCTATATTTTCCACTTTACTTAACTATCTTATACAACATGTTACAAAAGTCAATTTATTTTTCTTGTTTTGCCTTTAAGTGTCTTTTTAACATCTAAGAAAAAAAAAGACTCTTAAGTGTAAGGTAACCACTAGGCGGATTTTTAGCAAAACAAAGAACCCGCTCGAGTGGCGTGCAGGTTATGTTGGATTCAATCTAGTCCAACAAGTAACCCCCTTCCCCACTGTCAGCTATGGACTAACAAACTGTCCCGGTACTGCTGAAACCAGCTATTCACCAGGACATTTGGAACTTTGCTTACGACAATCCTCCCTATTTTGGAACAATATGCTAAAAGGCATTGGCAGCCATCTCTTATAAGGTAACAGATTCCAGTGTCAAATTCAAAACATGGGCCTTTCAAAGCCTTTAGTAAAGCCTCCAAGGTATTTCCGACATTTTTTTCCTTAGAATTATACCAAGTAGGTATCATCATCATAGGTTAACAGCCGTGGGGCTGGTTTGCAATAACTCGCCATGAGTTTTTGAAACTTGAGAATCTTTACGGATAATGCAGTAGGTTCTCCATGCTTTCTGCATTAAGACATCTCATCATCATAGGTTAACAGCCGTGATCGCCATGAGTTGTTGATACTTGAGAATCCTCACGGATAATGCAGTAGGTTCTCCTTGCTTTCTGCATTAAGACATCTCATCATCAAGTTAAGAAGTATCACTTCGGGATGAGCGTGGAAGTTGAAATTTAATACGAAGGTATTGCACAGTGCAAAAAGTAATATCCTTGATTAAAATATTGAATTTTCTAAATAGGAGCCGTGTTCACTCTGGGGGTTCCACCAAAAATGTAAAATTGAGAAGATTTAATTTCGCGTTCTCGATATTGTTGTTGAATTTTGTAACCGTAGCGAAGCACGGGAAAACAGCTAGTTTCTCTATAAAGCTGTTTGATATGTTGATATATTATTTGAAAGCTCCAGGGAAGAAAAGCAACGCTCAACACAGACACCCTTACATAAAAAGACATTAAAGAAAAGAGTTTTCCATATATTTCCATGTATAAAATAAAAGAATATATACACTCGTTGCGAAACATATGTGTTGTTTCCCTCCATCCCATATACTACCTAATGCTATCTAACATTATTTTTATATAATAAAAACATACTTTTCTCTTAAATGGGATTTTTTTTTAACCTTATACTATGCATTAGTGTATAGGTAGCATTTTGTACCCGGTGTCTTTTAAAATATGAAAAAAAAAGTCAGCAAAAAATTTCAATTTATTTAAAATTTTTGAGATCGTTCGTGAACTCCACTTTTGACTCCCATATACATCTCGAAATGCACTTTTATATGTGTATGTTTATTTGTTACGCTATACAAGCCAAAATTTTCATTCGATTTTGACGAAATTTAGTATACATGTTTAGGACATGAAGAAAATTTTCTGTATAGTTTTTGGGGGCCCCCAGGGGGCCAATATTGTGTTTTTTGAAAATGATTTTCATCTTTTTAGTAGTTTGTGTATGTTTATTTGTTACGCTATACAAGCCAAACTTTTGATCCCATTTTGACGAAATTTAGTATACATGTTTAGGACATGAAGAAAATTTTCTGTATAGTTTTTGGGGGCCATGGACCCCTGGGGAGGACCCCAAGGGCCCAATATTGTGTTTTTTGAAAATGATTTTCATCTTTTTAGTAGTTTGTTGTAGAAACGTAAAATTTTATTATGTTATGACTGGTCTTGAGGGATTTTCGATTTTGAAAAATTTTGGGCCCTGCCAAACCCCAAGGGGCTCAAAATGTGTTTTTTATAAATTATTTTTATCTTTTTCGCGGTTTGTTCTAGAAACGTGAAATATGTTATGGCCCGTGATAAGGGTTTTTCGTTCTTGAAAAATTTGAGGGCGCTGCCCTCCAGTGGGCCTAATATTTTGTGTGTGGAAAATGATTTTTTAAAATTTGATTAAGATATTTTGTGCTATAAATGACTACAACAATAACACCTGATCATCTTGATCAACTAGTATTATTTCACGAGAGAGTCGAGAGTATAAAATATAGATATAAATATCGTTCTGGAATATCCACGTGGTATATCCCTGTTAATGATAAAGTTCTAACAGAAAAGGGGACGAGATAAGCATTAGATGATATTGTATCATCTAAGGAAGCCAAGATCAAAGCACGCTTTGTATGTTTTGATTCCTAATGAGAAAGGGAAATGTAAATATGGGTCACATAACAATGATTATGTCAGCAAGCATTTGACAAGACATTCGTAAACTGTACTGGAAAGTTAATATTAGTATAAGGAGTACTGCAATATCTCCCAAATAACATCTGGAACATGCAAGACAAGAGTAGAAGACTATGTCCAGAAGATGAGTATTGTACTGGGAAAACAACTACTTAGGTCATTAAGCAATTTTATTGTATCCTAAAGATCGTAGCAAACTCATGATATGACATCATCGCGATTTCTCCGCACTGGTACGTCCTAGTTTTCGATAATTGAAAACACTCCAGGGTGTCAACAGGCGCCTCAGAAATATTTTTAAAGGTAAGATTAATGAAATAGTTTCAAAAACAATCAAACAATGACCAAACGTACTCGGTGTAGCTTAACATTAGAGCATTAGAAGGATGGGATCTACACAAAAATCTTCCCAGGAATGCACCCATCAACTGTGCCAAATAGGTCGTTGAACTTTAAGTCGAAAAACGTGAACTTTTTTGCTCTCACCCATCCATTGTTTGTCCCTACTCTGTGTAGTTTAACATTAGAGTTGCAAAATATGTTCTAAATGAAGGAGTAAGATGTCACCTCAAAACTTTCTCGCTTTGATTTGATATGTCGTCGAGAGAAATTTCGAGAAAGTATGTCATTTAAGTCAAAAAACGTAAACTTTTTTGTTGTCACCCATCCATTGTTTGTCCCTACCCTGTGTAGCTTAACATGAGAGTTGCAAAAGATGTCTTAAATGAAGGAGTAAGATGTCACCTCAAAACTTTCTCGCTTTGATATGTCGTCGAGACAAAATTTCGAGAAAGAATGTCATTTAGGTCGAAAAACGTGAACTTTTTTGCTCTCACCCATCCATTGTTTGTCTCTACTCGGTGTAGCTTCACATTAGAGGGATGGGACCTAGACAAAAATCTTTCCAGGAATGCACCCACCAACTATACCAAATTTCATTGCAATCGGATTTTAAGTAGTTTCAGAATGCATACAGTTTTGTGGATGAAACAAACGTCGTGGGTAAAAAACGTTACAGTTTTGCGTTACAGAAAAATAAAATTTCACTCTCATCATTTTTTCATAACGCGCATAAAGAAATATAACTTCAAAAAGATACAGGAGAGTAGACTGAGACGGTTTGGATGTGTTGAAAGAAGAGATGGGGATTATATTGGAAAGAGTTGATCGGCTAAATATTGCAGGAAGAATAGGAAGACCGAAAATGAGATGGAAGGATAAAGTAAATGNGAAAGGAATTCAGGAAAGCAATGGCGACCCCACATAGGTATAGACATAGGACAAGGTTTACTGAAAGAAAAAGAAGATTATGACTAAACATTTGTGTACCAAAAATCTTACTTCATTCCCTTTCCTGACGGAATCATAAATGTGTGGGCGTGGGAGATTTATTACGGAATTTTAGTATTGATTCAGATTATAAAATAAAATAGGTATGAACAAATGTTGATTTTAAAAATAAGATAGAATATAATCAATGTATGTATCTAACACTACCATTTTATGTTTTAAATATTACGTCAACTAATACACATAAATTTGCACTTACTAAAATATTTAGTACATACATATTTGGGTTTTGCATTCTAAATAGCATTAATCTGGACTACATATTATTACATACTCCCAGGGCCGTAGACAGAAAATCCGGGCCGGGGGAAAAATTTACGGGATTTCCTATCTATCATTCTTATTTTAAAATTACCGTATACGGGCAGTAATAAAAGTAAAAGTGAGCAAATATCGTATAGTCGATGTGAAAAGGCGTGTACGTTTCTTCATGACAACACATAATTCGATTTTGAGATGTTAATGTTTACGAAATATACCAATATTTATGATTGCTGTACAAGCTGAAAGGTCGCACTATATTTTAAAATCAGTGTCCTGCAATAGCCATTGTCCCATNAAATTTTCTGGATGAAGCTTGTTAGAAATTAAACAAGTTGTACTACATTGCATTCCTAATCTCTGCTTTTGTTGTTCTAAGGGTAGTCTGATCATTAATTAAAGCTTTTCTCTATCTGTGACATTTATCCTTCATTTCCAAGAACAATAAAACTCAATTAGGAGGGAAGCTATGTTTGGAATTACATTTCAAAAATTATTTCGTTTCAATGAATTTGAATTCTGTTAGAACGAAACAAGATTTCTGTGACGACCTGCAATGAACATTTGGAAATCTATGAGCTTAGGAACGAAACAAGATTTCTGTGACGACCTGCAATGCACATTTGGAAATCTGTGAGCTTTGGAACGAAACAAGATTTCTGTGACGAACTGCAATGAACATTTGGAAATCTATGAGCTTAGGAACGAAACAAGATTTCTGTGACGATCTGCAATGAATATTTGGAAATTTATGAGCTTAGGAACGAAACAAGATTTCTGTGACGACCTGCAATGAACATTTGGAAATCTATGAGCTTAGGAATGAAACAAGATTTCTGTGATGACTTGCAATGAACATTTGGAAATCTATGAGCTAAGGAACTAAACAAGATTTCTGTGACGACCTGCAATGAATATTTGGAAATCTATGAGCTTAGGAACGAAACAAGATTTCTGTGACGACCTGCAATGAACATTTCGAAATCTATGAGCTTAGGAACGAAACAAGATTTCTGTGACGACCTGCAATGAACATTTCGAAATCTATGATCTTAGGAACGAAACAAGATTTCTGTGACGACCTA
>JAAEEI010003049.1:15929-26166 GCA_012654025.1 Pachypsylla venusta
GTAACTTGCTCCCACTTGAACTTTATTTTTTTTCCTTTCTTATTACGCACCTACATACTAAAAGGGTGCTGTGTGCCAAATTTCACGTCTTTACGTTTAGCCATCGTGGAGCTACGTTGATTATCAGTCAGTCAGTACGTCAGTCAGTCAGTACGTCAGTCAGTCAGTACGTCAGTCAGTCAGTATACTAACTGGGCTTTGCGTTTTATAAGTATAGATAATTATCTCAGCGTTCGTCACATGTTGATTATCACTGGATAAGAGGACCCCCCCCTCAAAAAANAAAAAAAAAAAAAAAAAAAAAAAAAAAAAAAATATGTAAACATCAGGACAAAATAAATGACTCGAAGAAAAAACAGTTGTGCATCATTAAGGCACATTTTTTAGGGGAACACTTTTATTTTTCAAAACACAGGGGCATTTGAGTGAACAGATACCAACATGGAAAAACAAACGTCGAAATGGCCATCATTTTGTGAGTGTGAAAGAGAGACGGAAAGAAAGATTAATGACGGTCATTATGCTTGCAGTTGATTTAGAAGGCCGAGTCTTCTTACTCGACATGAAAGGTAATTAGAGTAGATTGTACATTGATGTAAATTGTTGGCAATCTATGAACTGTTAGACCTCACTCAGAAAATGGGGTTGAGTCCTCTGTAGATAGGGAGACGTGAAATAGAATATACTTCCAAATGTACGTCCACATTATGTCGATCGACACTGTTGTTCGACAAAGGCGACATTTGCTCTGTCCACACATACCACTGCTGTGTGGACGTATTTTGTCAATTTTTCATTTGTAGAATCCCAGAGTTGGGGTCGCTACCTGTACATTTCAATGAAACTGAGAGTTTGTTCTTCAGTAAGGTTCATTTTGATGCTAATAAAATCACAATAATATTAATATACTTAAAAAAGAAATAAAAAAAAGGAAAATTGAGTTAGGTTATTATTCGGATGTCTCACTCCTCCGGTTGCATAGAAGGAGGAGGGGGGAATATTAGTTAGGTTAGGTTAGAAGTGACACTTCCCAATATTTACGCCTATTTTCAAGGGTTTTGATACATTTTTTGTGTCAAGTTTACGGTTGTTTAAGTTGTTCATATTTAAGGATAAATAGTTATGAACATTTAAGTTTTACATTAAAAAAATATTATTTTTATTTTTTGAATAAACGCACTTCTATTGTATCATTATTTCACAAAAACTAATATTTAAAGCTTTTTTGACACGTTCTACACGTCCACAATTTTATTCATTCGACTCGACATCTTGTCAGAAAAATCCACTTCATTCGGGTTACATTCGACTCGACAAATGTCGGCCGACTGTTGGTCATTCAAGACGAAGATTTTACCCTCCATTCGCTGGAAACTTGCAAGCCAGCTACCCACATTGACCTCACCCAGCCTGGGTTGGGCCGGAAAAAAAAGCCAACAATACGTGGTGTTCCCAAGCGGTCACCCATCCAAGTACTGATCACGGCCGACGTTGCTTAACTTCAGTGATTTGACGCGTCGATCGACACGTCCACACTATGGCGACTGTGTCGATTGACACAGTCGACATAGTGTGGACGCCCCTCAAGATACCCAAATCTATGCCAGTTGTAAAAGACGACTTGAGGAAGGGTCGATAACGATATCTTTTCCATTACCCATGCAGAAAGCTTGAAATTAGGTATGCACAGGACCGACGAGAGGGAAGAAATCCCCCCAGGCCCGGGAAATCCTAAGAGGCCCGGCGAGAAAATTATCATAATGAAATTTTTCATGTTTCTTTCTGAATAATAAATAAATCAATTAAAAGTTTCGAAAAAATTTTCAAACACACAAAATAAGAAGTTTAGTGAGAGTGGGCTAATATGGGACAATAGCTATTGCAGGACACTGATTTTAAAACAGTGTGCGACCTTTCAGCTTGTACAGCAATCATAAATATTGGTATATTTCGTAAACATTAACATCTGATAATCGAATTATTTGTTGCCAAAAAGAAGCGTACACGAATTTTCACATCAACTAAGTGAATTGCCTACTTTTACTTTTCTTACTGCCCATACGATGATTTTAGATGAAAGAATAATAGAGGGGACCCGTAAATTTTTCTTCCCGGCCCGGACTTTCTGAATACGGCTCTGAGTGTCTATGTTTAATATATACAGTATGTCCCAAAAGTCCGAGACCACCTGAATATCTTTTGAACGTCTTTGTGTGGAGTTTTGAAATTTTTCATGGTATTATGTCCCAAATTAAACCACCTGATGGTGTGATCAATTTTTCAGGGACGGGTCCATGTGGCCCCCATAGGGTCTAACTTTTGTTTTTTAAATACGAACCCCCATATTGTGATACATTTTCAGAAAGATAATTTAATTAGAAATACTTTGAAAAAAAAAATTACACGTCTAGCGTGTTTGTTTTTCAAAATCGTGGCCATTTGAAATTTCCAAGATATGACTTCCGAGAATGTCTAAAACTAGGCGAATTATTTGCAATGGGATATTGAATGATTGCATAGGACACCAAAGTCGAGGAACCTGCTTTTTAGACATAATTCGCCTAGTTTTAAACACTTCGCCTACTTTCAGAAATAATTCGCCTAATTTTAGACACTCTTGAAAGTCATATCTTGGAAATTTCAAATGGCGGCCATTTTGAAACCAAACACGATAATGTATCATAAGATAGGGGTTCGTATTTGAAAAACAAAAGTTGGGCCCCCTGAGGCCACATGGGACCCGTCCCTGAAAAATTGGTCACACCATCAGGTGGTTTAATTTGGGACATAATACCATGCAAAATTTCAAAACTCCACATAAAGCCGTTCAAAAGATATTCAGGTGGTCTCAGACCTTTGGGACACTCAGTACATAAAACACGGCAAATCCTATCGCGACATTCTCACTACTTTGAAAAAGCGAAAAATAGCCAGTATTACGAGGGTGCGAATCCACGACTACACTCTTATGGTACAATCTCGTTGGACGTTGCTTAACTTCAGTGATCTAACGGGAACTGGTGTATTCAACGTGCCATAGACGCTGGCTAAAATATATATATATTTTTTTTTTTTTTGCTTAACGCCTCTTTAACATCTATTGGTCATTCAAGACGGGGGTTTTACCCTTCATTCGCTGGAAACTTGCAAGCCAGCTAACCCACACTGACCTCACCCAGCCAGGGTTGGGCCGGAAAAATGAGCCAACGATACATGGTGTTCCCAAGCGGTCACCCATCCAAGTACTGACCACACCCGACGTTGCTTAAATTCAATGATCTGACGGGAACTGGTGTATTCAACGTGGTATGATCGTTGGCTGATTTATATATTTATATATGAGAAAACACTATAATTTTTATTCGAAAAGTCATAAATATTTTAGCAAGAAAAATGTTCAATTATGTTTTAACTGAAATTGCTCTACACTTCACTAAAAATAAAAATTAATATTTTTTCTTTTTAAGAGAAAAATTTCAATTTTTTTTTTTTTTTTTTACTTTNAAATTTTTTTTTTTTTTTTTTTAAACAAAATGTTTGCCATGCAAATAATTTTGTAAGAAGTGCAACGCGCTTGGGTGAGGTCCAATTTTGTCTTCTGATTTATTTTCAATTTTATATAATTTATCATACAAGAAATGAAAACAAATTTCATTATCATTTTAACATTTGTTGAAATTCTACGTGATTTGTGACGGGCGGACGTACGGACAGAATTACAACATTAACATTAGACATGGTGATATAAAATGACACTATCCAAAGATTCCAAAGAACCGTATCAAGGATGTCGATATTATATATCGAGTATATCGGATATCGATATTCGAGTTTCGATAAAATCGATATTTTATATCGATACTAGCTGTTTTAATTCTAAAGATTCCAAAGAACCGTATCAAGGATGTCGATATTATATATCGAGTATATCGGATGTCGATATTTGGGTTTCGATAAAATCGATATTTTATATCGATACTACCTGTTTTAATTTTAAAGATTCCAAAGAACCGTATCAAGGATGTCGATATAATATATCGAGTATCTCGGATGTCGATATTCGAGTTTCGATAAAATCGATATTCGAGTTTCGATAAAATCGATATTTTATATCGATACTAGCTGTTTTAATTCTAAAGATTCCAAAGAACCGTATCAAGGATGTCGATATTATATATCGAGTATATCGGATATCGATATTCGATTTTCGATAAAATCGATATTTTATATCGATACTAGCTGTTTTAATTCTAAAGATTCCAAAGAACCGTATCAAGGATGTCGATATTATATATCGAGTATATCGGATGTCGATATTTGAGTTGCGATAAAATCGATATTTTATATCGATACTAGCTGTTTTAATTCTACGACAAAATTCAACAACAATTTCGAAATCACGAAATTAAATCTTCTCAATTTCAGATTTTTGGTGGAACCGACCCATCAGAGTGAACACGGCTCCTATTTAGAAAATTCAATATTTTACTCAGAGATATTACTTTTTGCACTGCGGAACACCTTCGTATAAAATTTTAGCTTTCTCACTCATCCCGAAGTGGTACTTCTTACCTATGGACTTTGGTGGAACCGACCCCCCAGAGTGAGCACCGCTCTTAGTTATAAAATTCAATATTTTATTCAAGGATATGACTTTTTGTACTTCGGAACACCTTTGTATCAAATTTCAGCTTTTTCGCTCATCCCGAAGTGGTACTTCTTAATTCCGATATTTGGTGGTGAAAACCGTCCATAAATCGGGGACAAACTGGAAATTTCCAAATTTTATATTTTTTGTGGGGTCCTTATATACTATTTTGGGGCGGTCTATTCTGAGCAATTTTTCGTTATCCCTTTTAGTTTGCGCAGAAAATAAATTGAAAAAAAAAAAAATGCAAAAATAGCGTCATTTTTGGGGGTAACTTGCTCCCACATGAACTTTAATTTTTTTTCCTTTCTTATTACGCACCTACATACTAAAAGGAACCTGTGTGCCAAATTTCAAGTCTCTATGTTTAGCCATCGTGGAGCTACGTTGATTATCAGTCAGTCAGTATACCAACTGGGCTTTGCGTTTTATAAGTATAGATAGATAAAAAAAAAACACTCGCAATTCTATACACGGTCAAATTTTCTTACTTAAAAATGGTCGCCATTGTACGTCGTGGTTGCCCAATAGGAATGAAAAATTTAATAGTGCGGCAATTAGTATTTCCCCATTTGAAAGAGCTGGTAAATAAAAACGAAATGAGATATTTGAAAAATTATTTTGTATTCTGTGAGCTTGTGTATTCTAGCTCTTTTTTTCATCTATGAGTTGTAAATAATGTCGTCCAAATGACGGCCTTGGCGAGAGATACACATTTGGAGTCTTTCGCGGAAGTTTTCCATGACTCCCGTCAGCATACCAGCATCAATTTGGAAGGTTCACTTTTTTAAAAAAAACTTGACAACGAACGCACGATGCACGCTCGCCCAAACCATTGCCACAACTAAAAACTAGATGTCATTTTGTGTTGAATATCACAACCCCTCGCTCCTCCCACGATCACTCCCCCTCCCACGATTTTTTGAAAAGTGGAAGTACTAATTGCCGCACCCTGTACATGCTCACAACTAGCTGTATAGCAATACCATTTTTTATAGCATTCTATAGCAATACTAAAATCATAAAAAAAGGAAATAGCGTTCGAGAGTCATCGTGCTGGTACAAAAAGACAAACAAAAAAGAGAGGGAGACCTTCTTTTCGTTCGATCGAATAATACAAATTTCGACTTGATGAGCAAGATATCTTCCTGGTGCAATCCGAATGTAATAAACACTTTCAGGAGAGACGTCACAAACACAAATTCTCTCCCTCCCTCCTCTCGCTCTCCCTCCCCTCTCCCTCTTCCTCCCTCCTCCCGCTCCCTCCTCACTCGCTCCCCCCCTCTCTCTCTATTGTGATTGATTGACTAATGTGCATAATAAATCATTAATAATAATAATTTTTGCTGAATGTTCACTCTAGAAAATATGCAAATCAAATCGCCTGCCAAAATACACACATGCAATCCATTATGATAATTATTTTCAAAATGTATTTGCAGATATCAGCAAAGTGTATTTTATTAACACAATAACTGTCAACTGGTAGAAATTTCAAGCAAAAAGATAAAATAATGGGTAAGAAATGCAACCAAAAAGACAAAATAATGGGTAAGAAAGGCAACCAAAAAGACAAAATAATGGGTAAGAAAGGCAACCAAAAAGACAAAATAATGGGTAAGAATGGCAACCAAAAAGACAAAATAATGGGTAAGTAATGCAACCAAAAAGACAAAATAATGGTTAAGTAATGCAACCAAAAAGACAAAATAATGGGTAATTAATGCAACCAAAAAGACAAAATAATGGGTAAGTAATGCAACCAAAAAGACAAAATAATGGGTAAGAAATGCAATCAAAAAGACTAAATAATGGGTAAGTAATGCAACCAAAAAGACAAAATAATGGGTAAGAAATGCAANNNGGGGGGGCATTTTTTTTTTTTTTTTTTAACGTCTATCATATATTGGTCATTCGAGACGGGGTTTTACCCTTTCTAGCACTTGGCGTTCTTGAGATATCTTTTTCACAGACAGACGGACAAACACACACATGGACCAATGGTCGAAACTCGAGATTTGGGCTCTGGGGACCCCAAAATTTGTATTGGCATTGAAAACTCGACATGGAAAATTTCAGCCCAATACAAAAATTTCCTTTTTATAGGATAAGAAAGTAATTAAGACTAAACTCGACTTGGTTTGATTAAAAATAAATAATAACGCGGCCTGTTCAAAATTTTAGTTCAAAGAGACCCCCCCCCCAGCCCATCTCTTTGATGTTTGAAGGCTAAAATTATAGGAAAAGGTACATTAATGAATGGTTGAAAGTCACCGAAATCTCCCTGACCACTAAAACTGTGGGATTAAGCACACATTCTAATCGTCTCTCCCAACCACTTTTATTAGAACCTACCTCCACAACGCCAAATAACAATTTACTCATCCCTCCTGAAATTCCTTTTTCCACATTTTCAAAAAATTAAAATTGGTTTTTTAGTGTAAACCACAATCTTTATCACTGGAAACATTACTTTGAAAATGTATAAAGACAATAAAGCGAACAAAACCTCTGAAAACACCCAAATTCTCCATCCTGATGGAGTAATGGGCGGGCGGGTGTAAACATAAGCTGTTTTTATTATTAGTTTCATAATTTTGATTTTTATCCAGAAGAATTATAACTCCCCCTCCCTAAATCCTTTTAATGCCCTTTTTCCAACAAATTCCTAGCATATGCAAAGTTAAATGTACACAAATTAATTGACTTATGGCCACATTATAAAATCCCACTTAAGTGTGAATTGTCACTCCGCCTACAAATTAGCGAAGTGGCCACTCGCACTTTTTAAATTTCTGATTTTTTATTTTATAATAAACTTACATGTAATTTTTTTGGTCAGAACATTTTTTTTTTTTTTGTAATTTGGCTTAACGTCTCTTTAACATCTATTGGTCATCCAAGAGGGGGTTTTACCCTCCATTCGCTGGAAACTTGCATACCAGCTACCCACATTGACCTCACCCAGCCCGAGTTGGGCCGGAAAAAAAGAGCCAACGATACGTGGTGTTCCCAGGTGGTTACCCATTCAAATACTGCCCACGCCCAACGTTGCTTAACTTCAGTGATCTGACGGGAACTGGTGTATTCAACGTGGTATGATCGTTGGCTAGAACATTTTTTAAAATGTTCTAAATTTTTAAAATAAAAAATTATTTTTTAAAATACAAATATGACATTCAAGAGATGGTAGTGATGACTCCAACTCGCACTCATGTGAAGTTTTATATTAGAGTGCAAACCCACGTGGACACCCACATGGTACAACCTCGCTTAACTTCAGTGGATGTAGCTTAACTTCAGTGATCGAACGAGAACTGGTGTATTCGACGTGCCTTAGACGTTGGCTAAGAGGAGGTCCAATTTTTTTTTTTTTTTTTGGCTTGACTCTGGAATGGATGACCATACCTTTGCACAGAAAATATTCTAAAACGACCACCTAAAACTTTTTCGATTTCAGTTGATATTTTAGTGAATACCTACATTAGAAATATCGCCCTAACTCGAACACGGCTTGACATATTTTAGTTCTAATAATTTTCCTGAGCTAATTATTGGGGGTTCGTTGATATTTTAGTGAATGCATTAGAAATATCGCCGTAACTCGAAAACGGCTTGACATATTTTAGTTCTGATAATTTTCCTGAGCTAATTATTGGGGGTTCCACTCCCATCAATTTTTCGTTATCATCTTATCGTTTGAGCTGTGGTATTGTAACATAAAACCCGCGGCACATAAGTACACGCAAATTTCTGATTTATATATTTAACACCCTGTACGTAAATCCCTTCCTCCCAAAGTCAATATTTCTGGAAAGTGTGCTAATCTGGATAAGTGAAAGGTGGAAGTGTACCCTCTACATATACAACACAGCATTTTTCCTCAAAATCAGCATTTTTTCATGACCACTTAACCTTATGTAAACAAAGGCTTAGAACATATTAAAAAAAAACATTGAAATAGACGAAAAGGAAAAGATGGTTTAGTATTGACCCGTTCTAAGTTCTAATTTTGGAATGAAATTTCACCCATTTTTTAATTTTTTGGAGTTTTTGTTTTTTAAGAAATTTGTTAAATTAAATTTATCAAGCTACTAGGTATATATTTGTTATCATGCCAATTTCTGCCATTCTTTTTTTTTTTTTTTTTTTTTTTTTTTTTTTTTTTTTTTNTTTTACTTCAAACAGTAGCAAACAGTGTGATCGACAAATATATTTGATTAAATTCGCTTTAAATACACATCTGACAAACACGTCAAACATTGTTTGATCGTTTTTGTAAACTATTTCATTAATCTTACCTTTTTAAAATATTTCTCAGGCGTCTGTGGACACCCAAGTCCTCAATTATCGAAAATCGATCAGAAATCGTATTGGAAAAATAGAAAATATCAATATTATATTTATTACAGATAAATATCTGGTTGCTATGGTATAATACACAACAAAATTTGAAAGCAAATAATTTTGTCTGTAAGTCTCATCAAACAGTGTGATAGGGATACAAATATATACCAAACACACAAATTCAACAAATATACATCAAATAAATTGTGTTCGCCTTCAAGTTTATTTTAAGGTCAAATTTGTTTTTTGTTTCTTTAACGTATAAAAAAAAATCAATTTCCCTTAAAATTTTCGAGACAATTTTTACCTTGACGTGCTCCGAGTAAGAGATATGTAACACATGAGGTGTTATAGACACGCCCGTTTTGAAATATTTGGACATAAATGTGTTAATTTGAGTAAGAACGTATTTTTCCTATCTCTAAGGATAAGAGGGTAGTATCTCCCTGAAAGTTTTATGCACAAATATTGGCAAATAAACATGTTAGCTATCTCTTACTGAGAGCACGTCAAAGACAAAACTATCTCGAAAATTGTAAGTCAAATCGAATAAAAATATCATTTTTAATTTTTAAAAATTCAATACCACAATCAAAAATACAGGGTTCCGGTTTGGCTTTAAAATAACCTTGAAGCCGACCTTTGGGGGTAATATTTCAAGGTCACCAGTAAATTTATGCCTTAAAATAAAGCAAGGTTTCTATAGAACGTTTTTTTTTTCCTATCTCTATAACGGTTTCTGAGATAGTTGACTATGTCCTTTAAAATGTCAACTTCCATCTTTAGACTCGACTAGACTGATGATTTTTTTTTAATTACATCGTCTGCACTACATTAATGCTGGCGAGATTCAGACATTAATGCAGCAATTACTGACGCTCTCAAGGTCTTAGAATTTTCCCGGCTTCACCGGCATACTGTTGTATAGGGCGATGACCCTTATTATAGGAGACTTAGGCTTGTATGCAGAGACGTTTTTCATACCCTACAGTGAACACTACAGGAAAAACTAGTTCCCCTGTAGGGTGGTCTCGAGCTTGCTGTATTGAATACAGCAAGACCTTGACAACTCTTTTTTACTTCCACATTTATCATATGGTTACCGATATCGTTAAAAATTGGCGGGAAAATTATTTTTTTTAAAAAATCCCACCACATTTAATCTTTAATATTTTTCCCCTTTTTCATCCATCTTCTATACTTAAATAAATGGTACGGAAAACCGTACTAGACTTTCTCTTC
>JAAEEI010003049.1:26266-49702 GCA_012654025.1 Pachypsylla venusta
TACAATACTTTATCTTCTATGGAAGAGAAAGTAAAAACGCAAAGCCCAGTTGGTTTACGAACGCCTGATAATCAACGTAGCTCCACGATGGTTAAACCTAGAGACTTGAAACTTGGCACAAAGGTCCCTTTTAGTATGAGGGTGCGTAATAAGAAAGGAAAAAAAATAAAGTTAAAGTGGAAGCAAGTTACCACCAAAATAACGCGGGTTTCTTTCTTAATCACTTTCAAAAAGTATCGGACACAATCAGGATTGCTCATCAAGGCATGGCCGTAAAAAAGTTTCTTAACCTGTTTAGCTGGATTAAAGTAGGTCAATCACAACATTGACATTATTCACAAATTAAAATCAATATTGAACAGAGGAAAACAATTTAATTTATATTAAGTTAAAAATCAATTAATACGCAGGTAATTGTGTAATTTAGTTAAAATAAAATTTTAATTTGAGAAAATTTAGTTAGCAAGAATAGCAATATGTAAATATATAAAGTCAGCTGGCAATGGGAAAAATCCCGCGTTTTTAAAAATCCCTCGTTTTTTCGCCAAGATTCTCTGCCATATGCCGCATTCGAATTACAGTACAGTAACAGCTGAGATTTTGTCATATGCGCATGCGTAAATAGTAGTTTGGAGTCTTTTGTTGCATCTAGTACATGAGTTCGCAGGCCCTTCAAACAATCGTCTCTGCATAACAATATCAGCTGAAGGGACAGCTGACCCTACAGTGAGGACTCTGCATAGCACCCTTAAACATATAAGTCTCTCTACTATTGGGGATCTTGAATAAAATACCACCCGATGATCTAATCCTTTGATCTGGTATCCTCAAGGATACATTTTCTACCAGGTGCTGATGATTGACCAAACCCTCGCAAATTTTTTGCAAAAATTTGATTAGTGCGTCCTTTCTCCTCATCTCCAAGGCGTCAAGTTGCAGGTGATCAATCAATAACCCATACTCAATGTAGTGTGGGTAGAAGGTATAAAAGTTATTTTCTTTGTTGAAAAGGTTTCTAACAAAGCGAGCCTGCAGTCTCTCTATGGATTTTATGGCAACCGTGGTTTGCAGGGTCCATACAATTGATCCGTATTCAATTGATCCGATGATGAATCGAATGATTCGAAACTAGTTTCTTCATAAATAAAAATAAATATTGTTTTTGGTGTTTTGTTTTAATTTAATTTACTTAAAAGTTAGTACCTTTAAAATGAGTGAACCTGTATTATTAACAACTTGAAAGATACATATCATAAAAATAGAAAGAATTAGCAAAAGAACCTTTGGTAAAAAAAAAAAAAAAAAAAAAAAAAAAAAAAAAACAATTTAGCAACCAAAGGATATTTAAAAATAACTACTATGGAAAATTGAGAGCATTAGTGGAAAAGTAAAATTACGAAAATGAATGAGAAAAATAAGAATTGGAAAACAATTCGATATAATTGAGTGACGAAACAATTGCTGTAATCTGTAATAATAAAAGCAACATTAAAATTGAGTGCTTTGAAGTAAATTAACAGAAAAAATAAAATGAAATGGGGGGAAAAACGAAATAAAAAATACAATTAAGTATTGAAAATGAATTAGAAACGCGGCGTGAAATGAATTTACAGCCAACATTGAACAATTTGATGTGGAAAAGTATTTTATTTTGGTTGATTCGTAACATATTATTGTCAATATTTTTTTCTCCAAATTTAGATCTTCTTAAAGGTCGTAGCACACTGTTTGGCATAATATCAAAATCAAAATTTTGGCACAATTTATTTGATGAATATTTGTTGAATTTGTGTGTTTGGTATATATTTGTGCCCCTATCACACTATTTGATGTATATTTGTTGTTTTTGTGTGTTTGGTATATATTTGTGCCCCCATCACACTATTTGATGAATATTTGTTGTTTTTGGGTGTTCGGTATATATTTGTGCCCCTATCACACTATTTGATGAATATTTGTTGAATTTCGGTGTTTGGTATATATGTGTGCCCCTATCACACTATTTGATGAATATTTGTTGAATTTGGGTGTTTGGTATATATTTGTGCCCCTATCACATATTTGATGAATATTTGTTGAATTTGGGTGTTTGTTATATATTTGTGCCCCTATCACACTATCTCATGAATATTTGTTGAATTTGTGTGTTTGTTATATATTTGTGCCCCTATCACACTATTTGATGAATATTTGTTGAATTTGTGTGTTTGTTATATATTTGTGCCCCTATTAAAATTGAGTGCTTTGAAGTAAATTAACAGAAAAAATAAAATGAAATGGGGGAAAAACGAAATAAAAAATACAATTAAGTATTGAAAATGAATTAGAAACGCGGCGTGAAATGAATTTATAGCCAACATTGAACAATTTGAGGTGGAAAAGTATTTTATTTTGGTTGATTCGTAATAGGTATATTATTGTCAATATTTTTTTCTCCAAATTTAGATCTTCTTAAAGGTCGTATTACACTATTTGGTATGATTTCAAAATCAAAATTTTGCACAATTTATTTGATGAATATTTATTGAATTTGGGTGTTTGGTATATATTTGTGCCCCTACCACACTATTTGATGATTATTTGTTGTTTTTGGGTGTTTGGAATATATTTGTGCCCCTATCACACTATTTGATGAATATTTGTTGTTTTTGGGCGTTTGGTATATATTTGTGCCCCTATCACACTATTTGATGAATAATTGTTGTTTTTGGGTGTTTGGTATATATTTGTGCCCCTATCACACTATTTGATGAATATTTGTTGTTTTTGGGTGTTTGGTATATATTTGTGCCCCTATCACACTATTTGATGAATATTTGTTGAATTTCGGTGTTTGGTATATATTTGTGCCCCTATCACACTATTTGATGAATATTTGTTGAATTTGTGTGTTTGTTATATATTTCTGCCCCTATCACACTATTTGATGAATATTTGTTGAAGTTATATATTTGTGCCCCTATTAAAATTGAGTTCTTTGAAGTAAATTAACAGAAAAAAATAAAATGAAATGGGGGAAAAACGAAATAAAAAATACAATTAAGTATTGAAAATGAATTAGAAACGCGGCGTGAAATGAATTTATAGCCAACATTGAACAATTTGAGGTGGAAAAGTATTTTATTTTGGTTGATTAAAGGTTTGGCATGATTTGGCATGATGACACACTATTTGGGATGATTTCAAAATCAAATTTTGGCACAATTTATTTGATAAATATTTGTTGAATTTGGGTGTTTGGTGTTTGAATTTGTGCCCCTATCACAGTATTTGATGAATATTTGTTGAATTTGGGTGTTTGGTATATATTTGTGCCCCTATCACACTATTTGATGAATATTTGTTGTTTTTGGGTGTTTGGTATATATTTGTGCCCCTATCACACTATTTGATGTATATTTGTTGAATTTGTGTGTTTGATATATATTTGTGCCCCTATCACACTATTTGATGAGATTTTCAGACCAAGTAAGCCTCTTCGCGACCTTTGCCAAGGGTTTTGCTGACTTTGCCGCCTTTGTGACCTTTGCAAATGCCTTTGCGCACTTTTCGACCGTTGAAAAGGAGTTTGCACTTTGCTGCATTTACAGCCTTTGCAAAATTTGCTGTCTTTGTAAAGCCTTTAACGGCTTTGGCAACCTTTGCAAAGGTTTTTGATGCCTTTGCAAAGATATTTGTGACCTTCGCTAAAGCCAATGCTGCACTAGAGACTTGTGGCCTTTTCAACTTTGTGGCCTTTTCAACATTTGCAAAGGACTTTGTTGTATTTACGGACTTTGTAAAGGTATTTGCGACCTTCGCAAAGTACTTTACGGCCATTGCGGTCTTTGCAAAGGCCTTCCTTGCCCCTGTGACATTTGTAAAGGCCTTTGCTGATTTTGGGACTTCGCAAAACCGTTGCGGCCTTTGGGACTTTGCAAAGGCCTTCCTTGCCCCTGTGACATTTGTAAAGGCCTTTGCTGATTCTGGGACTTCGCAAAACCGTTGCGGCCTTTGGGACCTTTGCAAAGGCCTTCGTAAGAGGGAAGTATCTCCGTGAATAGTAAGGATGAGAGGGTAGTATCTCCCTGTATAGTAAGGATGAGAGGGTAGTATCTCCCCGAATAGTAAGGATGGGAGGGTAGTATTTCCCTGAATAGTAAGGATGAGAGGGTAGTATATCCCTGAATAGTAAGGATGAGAGGGAAGTATCTCCGTGAATAGTAAGGATGAGAGGGTAGTATCTCCCTGTATATTAAGGATGAGAGGATAGTATCTCCCCGAATAACAAGGATGGGAGGAGCTATCTCCCTGAATTCTATTAGATTTTGAAAAAAAAGTTTTGCGTGCCGAACTTTGTCGAGAACATAATATAATAATGGAGAGCTTTTTTTTAAAAAAAAAATAGTTAGCCCCAGTTTAAAATTAAATTTTGGAATCTCACATTGCTTGCTGCCTATAAGCAACGCAAATCATACATTACTACATTTACATAAGACGGCCTGGCTGTTGATTGCGACAGAGTTGAAATGGAAATTTGGAGGTGCGTGTTGAGATAGATTTGATAGTTTAGTCTCGTCTTAGCTTGATCAGTTCTACATCTGTTTCAACACACAACTTGTCAGTTCTACATCTGGCTCATGATATAATCATAAGCCAGTTCTACATCTAGTTCAACATACAATGTGTTAGTTCTTAACAAATAATGAATCAGCTCTACATCTGCTCAACATACAATGAGCCATTTCTACATCTGACTCAACATAAAATGAGCCAGTTCTACATCTGGTTCAACATGCAGAGTCAGTTCTACATCTGGCTCAACATACAAATAGTCAGTTCTACATCTGGCTCAACAAACAAAGAGTCAGTTCTACATTTGGCTCAACATATAATGAGTTAGTTATACATCTGTCTCAACATACAAAGAGTCAGTTCTACATCTGGTTCAACATGCAGAGTCAGTTCTACATCTGGCACAACATACAAAGAGTCAGTTCTACATCTGGCTCAATATACAAAGAGTCAGTTCTACATCTGGCTCAACATAAAAGGAGTCAGTTCTACATCTGGCTCAATATACAATGAGTCAGTTCTACATCTGACTCAACATACAATGAGTTAGTTCTACATCTGGCTCAACATACAATCAGCTAATTCTACATCTGGCTCGACAAACAATGAATCAGCTCTACATCTGGATCAACATACAAAGAGTCAATTCTACATCTGGCTCAACATACAATGAGTCAGTTCTACATCTGACTCAACATATAATGAGTCAGTTCTACATCTGGCTCAACATACAATGTGCCCGTTCTACATCTGATTCACCATACAATGCTCCAGTTCTACATCTGGCTCGACAAACAATGAATCATCTCTACATCTGGCTCAACATAAAAAGAGTCAGTTCTACATCTGGCTCAACATACAATGAGTCAGTTCTACATCTGGCTCAACATACAATGAGTCAGTTCTACATCCGGCTCAACATACAATGATCCAGTTCTACATCTGTCTCACAATACAAAGAGTCAGTTCTACATCTGGCTCAACATACAAAGAGTCAGTTCTACATCTGGATCAACATACAATGATCCGGTTCTACATCTGTCTCAACAAACAAAGAGTCAGTTCTACATCTGGTTCACCATACAATGCTCCAGTTCTACATCTGGCTCGACAAACAATGAATGAGCTCTACATCTGGCTCAACATAAAAAGAGTCAGTTCTACATCTGGCTCAACATACAATGAGTCAGTTCTACATCTGGCTCAACATACAATGATCCGGTTCTACATCTGTCTCAACATAAAAAGAGTCATTTCTACTTCTGGCTCAACATACAATGATCCAATTCTACATCTGGTTTTTGTTCTCTCGGTTTGGTTTCAATCTCATTCTATTTTTGTGTTCAACTTTTTTTTAAATTTTCAATTCGAGGAAACACAATTCTTATAGAGAAACAAATCTAAAACACATTTTCCTTTCTCTTATTTAAAAAAAAAGATGGAGGGGGGTTGGTACAAAAAAAAAATTCAAAATTAATTTGATTGTTTGAATATTTGAATTTCAAATCTGTAAAGACATTAAATAATTTGTTTGTTTACAAGCTTTTAGCAGACTTTTCAAGAAATACGGTTTGTAATTCATGGTTGGACCAAATCAATTTAGCTTAGATTGAATAGGAGGAAAAGTACCTATTTGTAATTTATTGTCAATATTTTTTCTACCATGTAATAGGGGTTGTCTGTTACAATACCACAGCCCAAACGGTAACAAATAGCGAAAAATTAATGGCAATAGACCACCCCAAAATCATGGTCTATACGACCCCAGGAAAATTATCAGAACTAAAATATGTCAAGCTGTTTTGGATGTAATTTATTGACCAAAACCGCTAAAAAGCGGACAAACCGCCAGCGGTATATTTGATTGCACCCAAATGTTTCTATTAACCTTACTGAGACCCCAAATATGATATAGAAACCAAATTTCAATCTCTAGCTCTTACCATTCTCTTTTTAGAGAGGATTAGTGAAAACCGTAAAAAGCGACCAAGGGTATATCGATTGCACCCAAAAAGATTCTTAGAACTATTAGAGCACAGATGGGACCTGTAAAACAAATTTCATCCAAATCGGTCAATGCTAAGTGGCAAAAGTGCCCATCACGGCGCGGCGTACGGCAGACAAACGGATTCTTTCTATCTATTCGATTTTGAATTGGGGATTTTTGGGTTTCGTGACGATTCCAAAGTTCATTATTGAAAAATAATAAACGAAAAACAAACTCTTTTTCCGCGATTCCAGGGAAAAACGGCCATACTTTTGATAAGAGCCAAAATCATGAACTCGTATTACAGGGTGTCCCAAAATTCCGAGACCACCTGAATATCTTTTGAACAGTATTATGTGGAGTTTTGAAATTTAGCATGGTATTATACCCCAAATTAAACCACCTAATGGTGTGACCAATTTTTCAGGGGCGGGTCCCATGAGGCTCCCCGAGGGGCCCAACTTTTTTTAAATACGAACCCCCATCTTCTGATACATTTTCATAAAGATAATAAAATTGGAAGTACTTTGCAAAAAAATTTACACGTCTAGCGTGTTTGGTTTCAAAATGGTGGCCATTTGAAATTTCCAAGATATGACTTCCAAGAGTGTCTAAAACTAGGCGAATTTTTTGCAATGGGCTATTAATTGATTACATAGGACACCAATGTTGAGGAACCTGCTTTTTAGACATAATTCGCCTAGTTTTAGACACTTTGCTTAGGCGAAACTAGGTGAATTTTGTCTAAAAAGCAGGTTCCTCAACAATGGTGTCCTATGCAATCATTCAATATCCTATTGCAAAAAATTCGCTAGATTTAGACACTCTTGGAAGTCATATCTTGGAAATTTCAAATGGCCGCCATTTTGAAATCAAACTCGCTAGACGTGTAAATTTTTTTGCAAAGTACTTCTAATTCTATTGTCTTTCTGAAAATGTATCACAAGATGGAGGTTCGTATTTAAAAAACAAAAGTCGGAGCCCCTAGGGGCTACATGGGACCCGCTCATGAAAGATTGTACATACCATCAAGTGGCTTAATTTGGGTTATAATACCATGCAAAATTTCAAAACGCCACATTAATCTGTACAAAAGATATTCAGGCGGTCTCGGACTTTTGGGACACCCTGTATTGTGAAAGAAGTTGGTTCCATCTACGATAAAGCAGAAGGCAGTTGAAACTTCACCCATGAATGGAGTGTGTGGAAGAGCTCGCCAAATATTTGGCATTTTGTGATGAAATTTGATCCGTTTGGTGAACAAATAATTTTCGATGCGTAAACAGATTTTTTTTTCTTTCTCCTGACGATTCCAAAGGTTCATTATGAAAATAATAAACCAAAAAATATATATACAGGATGTACATAAAGTCTCACCCTACCCCCCGTATCTCGAGAATGGCTGAAAATTTCTGCGGTCAGTGTGGGCGGGACAACCATCTTTCTTACTAAATTACTTATTTGGGATCATAGAAACTTATATCCAGGCATTTTTCCCTAACATTTCGGTGCGGCCGCAAAGGGAATGGGTCACATGTTCCACCCTGTAATTCAATCCTAGAGAGATCCGATTTTCTGTAGTTAACACGTATTAACGAGACCTTTAAAACAAGGTGTCACTATGATATACCTTCTGATTTAAGATTTTGAAGTCAGTCGGTGCCCAGCCTACACGGTTGGCCGAAGCCCAAAAATTTTTTAGTCTAAAATTAATCCCTCTAAAATCTAAGGGATACGTTTTATTGCGTTTTCTTATATTTTCAGCCATTCTCGAGATACGGGGGGTGGGGTGACACTTTAAAGACACCCTGTATATATATATAAAGAAAAATCCTAGGGCAAGAGATACATCTTAAACTTAAAACTTTAGAAATAAAATAAATAGGTAATAATAATGATCAAATAATATTCAAAAAATAAAAAGAAATAAATAAACTTTAATTAAGTATCTGACAACCAAATAAGAATAATGATACAAGCGAGCTATTAATTTTAAAATAAAATAAATCAAAGCTTAAAGTACGGGAAGAAGATATTGGAGGATTCATCAAAAAGTTCAATGAAAAGAAGAAAGAACGAGCGAGAGTGAACGAGGAGATAATTTGATAAACGCTTTGCAAAGTTTGATTAATAAATTTATAGAAAACTTAAAACTTTCTAGTTAACAGTTTTTGCATTCGTGCGCAATTCAATTTTTGCAATTTATGTTCGCTACGGTATATATATTGCTATCTTTATTTTTCAAGGACAATAGAAACTGGGGGGGGGGGNGGGGGGGGGGGGCGAGGGTGTATTGTTTTGTGTCCAGCCTGTATATTGCAACCTTTAAAACCCAAGATTTATACGTTTCGTCAGCCGCCTTAGGTACAAAGTACCCGCGTTTTAACAAAAAGCTTGTCAATTTATGATACTTATTTTAATGAGACCTTTAATATTTGTCACAAACAATATTTTCCATTATAGGGATGATATTGAAGCCAAACTTTGGGCACGGGTACTGCGGGTAATGCATGTAACCAATACATTGATTGTCTAAAACTACCATTAAAAGCTACCATAAATTGTCTAAAGTGTCTAAAATTAATGTCCAATTATGTACCACCTGCAAGAAATAAGTGTGTGTAAACACTGTCAAAAGACATTTGTCTGTGTGGGATGTCAGGAAGGACAAAGTTCTGGTTCAGAATAGATTTCCTAGGGTCTGGCGATTTTTTTTTATTTTCATTTAAATTATTTTATTCCTGGGATTTAATTTTATTTTTATGTAAGATAATAATTGATTTAGTTTATATTTTTTTAGTTTTTCATAAAGTAATAGCAACTTATTGTAAAAAAAAAAATCATTTTATCCTTTATTTTGTTTGCGGGTACTTTGTACCCCCCCCCCTGGCAATGCACGTAATTGAATAGAGCTTGGCAATCCAAAGTGTTATTAGACAGTTTTTGTACAACTTGCAAGTATCCACGAAATATTAGTGTGTATTACCACGAAAAAAAAAAATCGACATTTCTACGTTTCTAGTGCGTTAAGGAATATTTTTTTTTTACGCGTAAAAGTCACTATTATGGTAAATGTATGTCGGGCGAAAATCTGTTACTGTTGATGCGCGCGCATGAGTAGAACGCATTTTGGTCAACCATTAGAGGTTGACCAACATCAGTGGCCGAGTGGTAAACACAGTAGACTACAGGCGGCTTGGGTTCAAGTGTCAGTCTCTAGGCACCAGATTCCGCAGTTTTCCGTACATTTCGCGTACGGAGCAAATTTACGACATTCAACATGGAAAATCCCATCCACGCTAGGGAAGGGATTTTCGACTCACGTAGGTGTGTCGACATGACTCGGCTCACCAATATGAGTCGACATACGATCTCGACTGACAATTTAAAAAACGCCTTATTTTGATCAGAAAGACATAATCAAACCAATTGACAAAAGGGGCATCTACCAAATAAACGTCCCCAACTTCTATAAGGCGCCAAGCGAAGCGGGCGTATCCTGCTAGTTATGTTATATTTCTTTCTTAATTATCAGTCAACACAAAAAAAGCTACTCGTAAGTCGACTCCTTGAAGAGTCGACTCATTACAAAAAGATGATTCGACTCGTGGATGACTAGCCCATCCCTAATAGCACGCTTTCAAAGTGCTCATAAAACTGCGGCTATGCCTTCACTATGTTAAGAGGCCTCCCTCCCCTTCCCTCGCATTTTATTTTTCTTTTTTCTCCCTCCCCTGTCTCTTTTTACCCCTTTATTTTCCTTCTTTTTCTCTCATCTTCCTCTTTTTATCTCGTTCTCTTTTGTCTATTTCTTTCATCTCTCTCTCTCTCCTACTTTCATCTCTCCCATCTTTATTTTCCTTCTTTTTCTCTCATGTTCTTCTTTTTATCTCGTTCTCTTTTGTCTATTTCTTTCATCTCTCCCTCTCTCTCTCTCTCCTACTTTCATCTCTCCCATCTTTATTTTCCTTCTTTTTCTCTCATGTTCTTCTTTTTATCTCGTTCTCTTTTGTCTATTTCTTTCATCTCTCTCTCTCTCTCCTACTTTCATCTCTCCCATCTATATCTCTTATTATATTGAATTCACAATTTTTATAGTGAATCTGAAATCTATAAAGGGGGAATTGCCCCCCCCCCAAATGACGCCTCTGCATCAGACTCCGTATAGATAGGTCTAGTTTGTCAAATTTATCTCATTTTTTTCAATTTTTTTTTTGAAAGTTATAACGGAAAATACGAAGCTGGTTATTGCGAAACAGTCTATTTCGCTGTACAATTAACCCCAGGTAGGTAGCTTAGTGGTCAAAGCTACCTACCTGGGGTTAATACATGAGTCGCACCTATATGAGATCTTTGCAGAACTGTTGGTAAAGCAATACTCTTAAGGGACTTTATAATTACGGAGCTAAAATGGTAAGAAATCTAAAAACCGGCAATCGACATGCCAAAACTTTTAAAACAAACAAAAAATCCACTTCTATCTGGATTCATAATCCATTTATAACTATTCCGCTATTTATTTTTTTTGAATTTGGCTTAACGTCTCTTTAACATCTATTTGTCATACAAGACGGGGGTTTAACCCTCCATTCGCTGGAAACATGCAAACCAGCTACCCACATTGACCTCACCCAGCTTGGGTTGGGCCGGAAAAAACAACCCAGCATCACGAGGGCGCGAACCCACGTGGACATCCACATTGTACAACCTCGCTGGACGTTGCTTAACTTCAGTGATCTAACGGGAACTGGTGTATTCAACGTGCTATAGACGCTGGCTTTTTCCGATATTTAAAAAGCAGAACACTGACTGACTGCTTCATGTTGACCAAAACTAGTTCTTCAGCCAATCTATACTAATAAAACGCAATGCATAGTTGGTATGCTGACTGACTCATATTTAATATAGGTACTTAATCAGTCAGTCAGGCAGTATACCAATTGAGCTTTGCATTTTACAAAGCTTTGCATTTTGATCCCCTTGGAAAGTTAGTATGATGACTGACGGAATGCCTAGTTGGTATGCTGACTTATTCATATTTAATATACCACAAAATTGCAAAACGTTTAGCCATTATTGAGTTATCTTCATCATGAGTCAGTCAGGCAGTATACCAATTGAGCTTTGCATTTTGATCCCCTTGGAAGGTTGGTATGATGACTGACGGAATGCCTAGTTGGTATGCTGACTGACTCATATTTAATATACTTAATCAGTCAGTCAGGCAGCATACCAATTGAGCTTTGCATTTTATAAAGCTTTGTATTTTGATCCCCTTGGAAGGTTGGTATGCTGACTGACTGAATGCCTAGTTGGTATGCTGACTGACTCATATTAAATATACCACGAATTTTACAAAAAATTTATCCATTATTGAGTTATCTTCATTATGAGTCAGTCGGACAGTATACCAACTGAAATTTGCATTTTATAAAGCTTTGCATTTTGATCCCCTTGGAAGGTTGGTATGATGACTGACGGAATGCCTAGTTGGTATGCTGACTGACTTATATTTAATATACTTAATCAGTCAGTCAGGCAGTATACCAATTGAGCTTTGCATTTTATAAAGCTTTGCATTTTGATCCCCTTGGAAGGTTGGTATGCTGACTGACTGAATGCCTAGTTAGTATGCTGACTGACTCATATTTAATATACCACGAAGATTGCAAAACATTTAGCCATCCATTGAGTTATCTTCTTTTCTTCATTATGAGTCAGTCAGACAGTATACCAACTGAGCTTTGCATTTTATATAGCTGGTTTGATCCCCATGGAGGTCAAACCAGCTTCATTAGGTGACGGTCCAAAGCCTGTGTAAATTCAGTTAGGAAGGGCGTTCAGCCTTTAAAAAGAACTCTGCTTCAAACCAAAGATGAGAGGTCCATACAATAAAATAGTTTCCTCGCAGTTTCTATGGATACTATGCTCATGATATGAAGAACTTAAAATTAGAAAGCATATTGTCATTGATATCATCAGCATCGTCATGAAAAAAAGATGTCATTGATATCATCAGCATCGTCATGAAAGAAAGATGTCATTGATATCATCAGCATCGTCATGAAAGAAAAATGTCATTGATATCATCAGCATCGTCAAGAAAGAAAGATCTCATTGATATCATCAGCATCGTCATGAAAGAAAGATATCATTGATATCATCAGCATCGGCATGAAAGAAAGATGTCATTGATATCGTCAGCATCGTCATGAAAAAAAGATGTCATTGATATCATCTGCATCGTCATGAAAAAAAGATGTCATTGATATCATCGGCATCGTCATGAAAGAAAGATGTCATTGATATCATCAGCATCGTCATCAGCAAGAAGCTAGTTTCTACGCAGTTTTAATTGATAATATCAGGTCTGTGAGAAGCAAACTAGATTAACCGTGCCAAGAAAAGGGTTACAGCTAAAGGGAGTAGGCACCGAACAAAAGGTTGTGGCATGATAGAACAGGGTGTCTACCAAATCGTCAAAGTGAAATTGGCTGATTTTTCCAGGTTTTTCAGTCTACTTTTCCAGATTTTCCAGTGTACTTTTTCAAGATTTTGTCTCCCCCATCTGACTTCAAAAAACATTATATTGGGGCCCAGGGACCCCAAAACTATCCTTCATACCCTAAACATGTATATCAAAATTTTAGAGGAAAACGATAATAAGCGCCGCAGGCGAAATTTTTTAGGAAAAACATGTTCACGCATAGAATTGGCCATTGAGATAAAAAAAAAACTCAATTTGAAAAATTCCCTGATCTGACATTTCCAGTCTCCTAAAATTCCCTGACAATTCCAGGTTTTCCAGTCTGGTAGACATCCTGTTGAAAAAGGAAAGCAACGCCGACCCCAAATAGAATTGGGAAAGGGTGAAGTTAAAGAAGAAGTTGAGTTAGGAGTAAACATAAACAATGTCCTCAAACACAGTAATCTACTTATTAATCTAAATAGAATTGGGAAAGGGTGAAGTTAAAGAAGAAGTTGAGTTAGGAGTAACATACACAATGTCTTCAAACACAGTAATCTACTTATCAATCTTATACTGTCGCATAATCTGAGTATCACTTCTTGTGTTTAATCCGATTTTACGCGTCTTCAAAATTCTCGAAAAGTCTCCTCGTTTGTCAGTATTTATTAAAGGATATATGATCCTATGAAATAGATACTGGGGAGATAATATATTAGAAGAGGGAAAAAAACAAAAAGGGGATTTTTTTTTGTCTGTCTGTTCAATTTTAATTATTGTCTTCCATAAATAAAGATTTTATCCCACAACAGTTGTACGTGAGATAACTAGGAATGTATTCTTTTAAATGCATTAGCGAGAAAAAGAAACGCCAAGTAATATAATAAAATTTTTTTTTTTTTTAATTTGGCTTAACGTCTCTTTAACATCTATTGGTCATTCAAGACGGGGGTTTTACCCTCCATTCGCTGGAAACTTGCAAACCAGCTACCCACATTGACCTCACCCAGCCTGGGTTGGGCCGGAAAAATGAGCCAACGATACGTGGTGTTTCCAAGCGGTCACCCATCCAAGTACTGACCACGCCCGGACGTTGCTTAACTTCAGTGATCTGACGGGAACTGGTGTATTCAACGTGGTATGATCGTTGGCTTATAATAAAAATAATGATTATGAAATATGGGTTGCATCAATCAAGGTTGTTGTGCTGTGTTTAGATTTGCTAACTTTTTTTTTTGTTCATTTTAGTTTTTGTCTGAAATGTTTTTCCTGTTTGTAAATTTTTACATGCAGGTAATATGATTTATTGTTTATTTTCAAACTCATAAAAAGTATGAATTTCAGATAGAAAATTCATTACATTTAGTTGGAGGTGGTTTATGTTTGTAGAAATGAAATTAAATTAGGTAACAACATTGGGAAGAAAGTCGAGACATTAGAATAGACGCGAACAGAGGATGAAAATTACATTGGGAAGAAAGTAGAGAGACTTTATAGAGGGGAGAAAGAAGAGAGAGAGAGAGAGAGAGACCAAAGTTGAGATGAAAAGATAAGATGGAGGAAGACCTAAAAGAGATTGGATGAAAATTACATTAGGAAGAAAGTAGAGACATTAGAATAGACAAGGAAAGAAAGAGAAGTAGGCCAAAGTTGAGATGAAAAGATAAGACGATAGAAGAAGACCTAAAAGAGATTTGATGAAAATTACATAGGGAAGAAAGTCGAAAGACTTTATAGATGGGAGGAGAAAGAGAGGGAGACCTAAGTTGAGATGAAAAGATAAGATGGAGGAAGACCTAAAAGAGAATGAATTAGAACAGACGGGAATAGAAAGAGAAGTAGACCAAAGTTGAGATGAAAAGATAAGATAGAGGAAGACCTAAAAGAGAATGGATGAAAATTACATTAGGAAGAAAGTAGAGATATTAGAATAGACGGGAACAGAAAGAGAAGCAGACCAAAGTTGAGATGGAAAGATAAGACAGAGAAGACCTAAAAGAGATTAGATGAAAATTACATTGGGAAGAAAGTAGAAAGACTAGAAACAGGGAGGATAGAGCGAGGGCGACCAATACTGAGATGAAAAGATAAGATAGAGGAACACCTAAAAGAGATTGGCTGAAAATTACATAGGGAAGAATGTAGAGAGACTTTATAGAGGGGAGAAGGAAGAGAGTGAGAGAGACCAAAGTTGAGATGGAAAGATAAGATAGAGAAGACCTAAAAGAGATTGGATGAATATTACATTGGGAAGAAAGTAGGAAGACTTTATAGAGGGGATAAGAAAGAGGGGGAGACCAAAGTTGAGATGGAAAGATAAGATGGTAGAAGACCAAAAAAGATTGGATGAAAATTATATTAGGAAGAAAGTGGAGAGACTTTATAGAGGGGAGAATAAAGAGAGGGAGACCAAAGTTGAGATGAAAGATAAGATGGAAGAAGGTCTAAAAGAGAATGGATGAAAACTACATTTGGAAGAAAGTAGGGAGACTAGAAACAGATATAAAGAGAATGTATAGAAATGCTTTTGCTTGATAGTTAAATGTTTTATAAGGATCAAGGAAGTAAAAATAGGAAAAGCATGAATTAAAGAGGAATCATATGAATCCGTAAATTTCCTAATAGTTGATAACCAGAATATTGTGACATGGTAAAATAATAATAGAAATGTCAAATCAAACATTTGTCCGTGATATGTTACAAACAGTGCCCGTCTTGAATTTTGCAAAAATTGGAATTATAAAAAATAAAAATGCGGAAAGTTGCAAATACAGAATATTAGGGTATGGTGGACTGAAAATCTGAATCACGTGATTTTCCAAATGACGGCCCATAATCATTATAAAAATATGATTTTCTGTTTTTGTTTAATCTAAGATTACTTACAAAAATTCTTAAAAGAAAAATAAAAAAAAAGATTGCAAACTTGGCAAAACTTACTACCACTATTATCTACTTCAGCAATTTTCAAGAAGCATTGAAAATTATCAAAGGAATAAAACTTCAAACAAATAATGGATAAGGAGGGATGGAAGAAGAAGGTGGAAACCAAATAGCTAATAAATAAATTAGAAGATTAAAGAAAACTTAAAACTAAGATGGAAACAAGTACGTAAAGAAAAATAGAAGAAAGTAAAGAAATGATTTTGAAAGAGAAGAGCCAAGCAATAGAAAACAAATATAAAGAAATAATCAAGTACTAGTTGGACATAGAGAGTGAAGTACCAATTAAAGAAATGTTTGTCAAAGAGAAGAACCCAGCAATAAAATAAAAAATATAACGAAACAATCAAGAATCAAGTACTAGTTGGACATAGAGAGGAGTACCAATTAAAGAAATGTTTGTCAAAGAGAAGAACCCAGCAATATAGAATCAAGTACTAGTTGGATATACAGAGAGGAGCACCAATTAAAGAAATGTGTGTCAAAGAGAAGATCTAAGCAATAAAAAACAAATATAAAGAAACAATCAAGAATCAAGTACTAGTTGGATAAGAATCAAGTACTAGTTGGATATACAGAGAGGAGCACCAATTAAAGAAATGTGTGTCAAAGAGAAGATCTAAGCAATAAAAAACAAATATAAAGAAACAATCAAGAATAAAGTACTAGTTGGATATACAGAGAGGAGCACCAATTAAAGAAATGTGTGTCAAAGAGAAGAACTTAGCAATAAAATACAAATATAAAGAAACAATCAAGAATCAAGTACTAGTTGGATATACAGAGAGGAGCACCAATTGAAGAAATGTTTGTCAAAGAGAAGAACCCAGCAATAAAATAAAAAATATAAAGAAACTATCAAGAATCAAGTACTAGTTGGATATAGAGAGTGAAGTACCAATTAAAGAAATGTTTGTCAAAGAGAAGAACTAAGCAATAAAAAACAAATATAAAGAAACAATCAAGAATCAAGTACTAGTTGGATATACAGAGAGGAGCACCAATTAAAGAAATGCTTGTCAAAGAGAAGATCTAAGCAATAAAAAACAAATATAAAGAAACAGTCAAGAATAAGTACTAGTTGGATATACAGAGTGGAGCACCAATTAAAGAAATGTTTGTCAAAGAGAAGAACTAAACAATAAAATAACAAATATAAAGTAAACAAAAATAAAAATAATGGACCTTGAATTTTTTCAGGATTTTTTTCATCCGCCAACGTTCCTAAGGGGGTAGTTGGGCGTGTGAAATCATCCATGCTAGTTTCCCGCGAAATTCAAATACAATGTCTTATTCTTTTAATACATATTTTGAAAGACAAAATTTCATTGTCGGATTCCATTATAAAAAATTAACAAATTGAAATAATTTTGATTTGCAAAAATAAATGTACTGAACTTTTATATTTTAATATTTGACTGAAAAAGTTGATGTGTGGAAAAATTAGAAAATTCCATAATAAAATATTGTTGGCTACAAGGGTACGCCACAATATTCCTCCCCTTAGTGACTTTGTCACGAATTAACGGACTAGAAACCGATCCGGTGGCCGAATAGGTCTATCAGACCGAGTTTCCATAATAAAATATTGTTGGCTACAAGGGTACGCCACAATATTCCTCCCCTAGTGACTTTGTCACGAATTAACGGACTAGAAACCGATCCGGTGTCCGAATAGGTCTACCAGACCGAGTCTTAAAGTGTTCCAGATTTGCGGCCGGAGCTTCGGGCAGACTCTTCCAATAAAGCAGGTTTAATCCTATCTATTGAGACGATTTGTTCTTTATCCCTAACTAAAAGTTTAAATGTTTTGTTAGACCGGGCTAAAACAAGGTACGGGCCTTCATACGGTTGCTGTAGGGGAGGATGCACTGCATCTTTTCGTACAAATACATGGGCACAAGTTTGTAGTTCCCTGGGTATGAAAGTCGGTTTAAGACAATGGTGAGGGGAAAAAAACGGGAACAGACAGATACTATTATTTTTTTTCTGAGCAACTAACCTAACTTAAAATATGATTAATTGAAAGTAGAAGTTTAATTTTCACGATTAAATGGTGGAAAATACGAGAAAACTCACTTTTAAATGTTTAATTCACAATTTTATTGCTTGNAAAAAAAAAATAATAGTATCTGTCTGGTACCAAAAAAACATATATTTTGCGCTTTATTATCAGAGTGGTCCCATCTGATCTCCTAATCGCTATAATATGCATATATGATCCTCATTCAATATTCTATAAATATTTATTAATCTCATTGATAAATATATATAGAAGAAAATCATACGATAAATAATTAAACTCATAATTATGAATGCAGGAACAAAAATGGGCTCAAATGAAAAGAAAAAAAAAATAGGAAAAGAGAATTTTAGTTAAAAGTATAACAATGCAAGAAGGAATAAAAAAACAAAATAAAAAGAGGAGGGAAAATCAAACACTGAAAACCCTCAGCACGTCTCGCGAAAAAACAATTCTTGAAATCCCTTCTCCAAGAAGTTTAACCAAAGACCATCACAGAGTTACAGAGTCAGTTGTGAATGTATCTGACAAAATAAACCAAAAAGATGATGATATCAAAAACAATAGCACCCCTACGTGGTACGTGGTATGAACCTAAATTAACTAAATTATACCCCGGGCAAAAAGAGGCCGTTTTGTCACAAGCATTTTTAGTTGGATTTGAACATCTTCTTTTCATCTTCTTCTTTTAACTTCACACTTTCATCATATTATTTGGGGTCGGTATTGCTTTCCTTAATTCTACCATGCTACAATCTTTTGCTCAGTACCTTCTCTCTTTTGCTGTTACCCAAATTATACCCCGAACAAAAAGAGGCCGTTTTGTCACAAGCACTTTTAGCTGGATTTGAACATCTTCTTCTTTTAACTTCACACTTTCCTCATATTATTTGGGGTCAGTATTGCTTTCCTTAATTCTACCATGCTGCAATCTTTTGCTCAGTGCCTTCTCTCTTTTGCTGTTACCCAAATTATACCTCGAGCAAAAAGAGGCCGTTTTGTCACAAGCACTTTTTTTTTTCCTTTAGGCGCTTTAACCGCTGTGTTAAAACAGGTCTTTTAAGCTCAGACCACGTTGAGAAAATTTTACAGATAATAGGGTTGTCAAACCTGAAGTTCGATAGGGCAGACAATGCACTTTTAGAGTCAGTGACCAATAGGAATTACGAAGAAGGGAGATATTTAATATTTTGAATACACAACAAAATGACAATAAGTTCCGCAGAAAATACAGAATTGATGGTATTGAGGACAAAGGAAGACACTTGATTATTAATAACATAAGAACAACTAGTGGAATTTATAGATTTAGAGCCATCGGTGAAAACATTGGGTCGAAATTAATTCAAGGAAGAGACTTTGAAAAATATTAGGGGAAACATTACACTTTTTGTCAATATTTAATGAGTCGTCAAAATGAGGGACATCGAATGACCAAGGAGGGAGGGGTTTGGCATAAGGAGCAAAGTCACTGACCTCAAAGTGTTTCATGAAGACTTCTATCTCCCGGAAACGAACAAAAAGGGGTTTGGATTTATTGAAAGGAAAATCAAGGGAACTAGTCTGGTCGAACAAGCACTATTATTTGGATTTGAACATCTTCTTTTCATCTTCTTCTTTTAACTTCACACTTTCCTCATATTATTTGGGGTCGGTATTGCTTGGCTTAATTCTACCATGCTACAATTTTTTGTTCAGTGCCTTCTCTCTTTTGCTGTTACCCAAATTATACCCCGGGCAAAAAGAGGCCGTTTTGTCACAAGCACTTTTCGTTGGATTTGAACACCTTCTTTTCATCTTCTTCTTTTAACTTCACACTTTCCTCATATTATTTGGGGTCGGTATTGCTTTCCTTAATTCTACCATGCTACAATTTTTTGGTCAGTGCCCTCTCTCTTTTGCTGTTACCCAAATTATACCCCGGGCAAAAAGAGGCCGTTTTGTCACAAGCATTTTTAGTTGGATTTGAATATCTTCTTTTCATCTTCTTCTTTTAACTTCACACTTTCCTCATATTATTTGCGGTCGGTATTGCTTTCCATAATTCTACCATGCTACAATCTTTTGCTCAATGCCTTCTCTCTTTTGCTGTTACCCAAATTATACCTCAAGCAAAAAGAGGCCGTTTTGTCACAAGCACTTTTCGTTGGATTTGAACACCTTCTTTTCATCTTCTTCTTTTAACTTCACACTTTCCTCATATTATTTGGGGTCGGTATTGCTTTGCTTAATTCTACCATGCTACAATCTTTTGCTCAGTGCCTTCTCTCTTTTGCTGTTACCCAAATTATACCCTGAACAAAAAGAGGCCGTTTTGTCACAAGCATTTTTAGTTGGATTTGAACACCTTCTTTTCATCTTCTTCTTTTAACTTCACACTTTCCTCATATTATTTGGGGTCGGTATTGCTTTCCCTAATTCTACCATGCTGCAATCTTTTGCTCAGTGCCTTCTCTCTTTTGCTGTTACCCAAATTATACCCCGAACAAAAAGAGGCCGTTTTGTCACAAGCATTTTTAGTTGGATTTGAACACCTTCTTTTCATCTTCTTCTTTTAACTTCACACTTTCCTCATATTTTTTGGGGTCGGTATTGCTTTCCTTAATTCTACCATGCTACAATCTTTTGCTCTAAGTCAGAGTTTCCGTCAAATCACTGAAGTTAAGCAACGTCGAGCGTGGTCAGTATTTGGATGGGTGACCGCTTGGAAACACCGCTTATCGTTGGCTCATTTTTCCGGCCCAACCCAGGCTGGGTGAAGTCAATGTAGGTAGCTAGTTTGCAAGTTTCTAGCGAATGGAGGGTAAAACACCCTTGAATGACCAATAGATCTTAAAGAAACGTTAAGCCAAATTAAAAAAAAAAAAAAAAATATTTTGCTCAGTGCCCTCAATCTTTTGCCGTAATTCTTTCAATGCACGATAACCTTATAGCTTGCTGCTCACAGTATCTATACAAACTGGGAGGAAACTCAATTTTTGCTGATAACTTTTGATCATTGGTTTGAAGCAGAGGTTTTTTAAAGGCTGAATACTTTTCCTAACACCAAACCTTCTGTATTTACACGGGCCTTAGATCCAAAGCCCATGTAATGAATTTGGATTGCTCCTCTCGGTGGCTACATTGAAACTTTTCTTTTCATGATGTTTGTGTTATGGTTTCATTTTAAGGATAAAGAAGAGGATTATTCTTTCCTTCAAAGGACACCCTGTACAAATTATTATTATACAAATGTATAGTGTATACCTTAAATAGTGGTCCGATTTTATTCCGTTGAAAATATGAATTTTTTGTATTTCTGGATTTTGCTTTGTTAATCTCCACACTTATCACCATCACCAAATACAAGAACCAAGAACATCATCAACAACAATCATCATCAGCCAGATCTTCTTAAAAAACAATAACAACATCATAATCTACACCCTTACCACCAGCACCCAATACAAGAACCAAGAACATCATTAACAACAATCATCATCCGCCAGATCTTCTTGGAAAACAACAACAACATCATAATCTCCACCCTTACCACCAACACCAACTAAAGAACCAAGAACATCATCAACAACAATCATCATCCACCAGATCTTCTTAAAAAACAACAACAACATCATAATCTCCACCCTTACCACCAACACCAACTAAAGAACCAAGAACATCATCAACAACAATCATCATCCGCCAGATCTTCTTAAAAAACAACAACAACATCATAACCTCCACCCTTACCACCAACACCAACTAAAGAACCAAGAACATCATCAACAACAATCATCATCCGCCAGATCTTCTTAAAAAACAACAGCAACATCATAATCTCCACCCTTACCACCAATACCAACTAAAGAACCAAGAACATCATCAACAACAATCATCATCCGCCAGATCTTCTTAAAAAGCAACAACAACATCATAATCTCCACCCTTACCACCAACACAGAATACAAGAACCAAGAATATCATCAACAACAATCATCATCCGCCAGATATTCTTAAAAAACAACAACAACATCATAATCTCCACCCTTACCACCAACACCAACTAAAGAACCAAGAACATCATCAACAACAATCATCATCCGCCAGATCTTCTTAAAAAACAACAACATCATAATCTGCACCCTTACCACCAATACCAACTAAAGAACCAAGAACATGATCAACAACAATCATCATCCACCAGATCTTCTTAAAAAACAACAACATCATAATCTCCACCCTTACCACCAACACCAACTAAATCAACTAAAGAACCAAGAACATCATCAACAATAATCATCATCCACCATATCTTCTTAAAAAATAACAACGACATCATAATCTCCACCCTTACCACCAACACCAACTAAAGAACCAAGAACATCATCAACAATAATCATCATCCACCAGATCTTCTTGAAAAACAACAACAACATCATAATGAACATCACAACAACTTTCCTACATCTTCTCATGAACATCGTTAAAAAGAAGAAAGATGAAGTATTGTTTCAAGTGGCTAATAAAAAGAAGAAGCAGATCACACAAAACAAACTCTTTGAAATGAGAAGGAGAATAAAAAAAATAAATAAAGAAGAAGAAAAAACACAGAATAGAGAAAAGGAGAATAGAAAATTAACCTGGCAGCTATTCAACATCAACTGCAGAACGATGAACAATGGCGAACAGAGTGAACAACTTTAACAAGAATGAGGAGAAAACGGACAGCTCCTTTACTCCACACTTTGCTTTCGAACTGCCGGAGATTTTATGTCAGCTTTGACTTGTTGTGTAAGTTGGGAAAAATACCGGGAAATAACTACTGATTTAAATCGCGGGAACCTTTTTCTTCTACAACCTTGTATCAAATTTATGTGTAATAGCATAAAGAAAGAGAAATTTTGAACTGCTAAATTATATATGAAAATATATAAAACCATCGAATATATGAAAATATATAAAACCATCGAAAACCAAAGAGACTGTGAACAAGAACACCTGAACGAATTGTGCATATTTCTAAAATCGATTGGATTAAATTTTCATCCTCAGAAATGTTCTGTCGTCTCCTATCATCCCGCACCACATATCCTTACACCGTCGACAATATTCCCATCAGTTATTCCGATCATTGCAAAGACTTGGGTATCACATTCTCTTCCAATCTCCCATTCAGAAATCATTTAACCGAAATAGAAGAAAAAGCTTGTAAAAGATTGGGGATGGTAATGAGATATTAAGGAGCGCGGTAGCGCTCCGCCCCGCCAAGTCAAAAAAATGCGGTAGCTACCAAGAGTATATTATACGCCACAGCTTACATTGCCGATTTCAGCTACTTCCAGAGGAAAAACTACACACCTCAGGATAAAAATGATTATTTCCTACGTATGGGGCGTACTCAGAGACGAAGTATATGAAATTTCAACAAAATCGGTTAAGTCAAATCGGAGATATAGGCTTCTGAAAAGTACACTTTTTTTT
>JAAEEI010000304.1:1211-12027 GCA_012654025.1 Pachypsylla venusta
TATCACTGTATTACCATATCACTGTATTACCACATCACTGTATTACCATATCACTGTATTACCACATCACTGTATTACCATATCATTGTATTATTTGAACATCAACTCCAATTTTGATGCTTGTTAAAAAAGGGTATTAAAATCCAGGTCAACACAAAATATCACAAGCACTTCTCTATGCATAGTGTTTGCTATGCCCATTAGGAAATATTTTCCTGACTCAAGGGGCACTTGACTGTTTATCAATAGACAGGGTCACGATTCCAAAGGTTCATTATTGAAAATAATAAACCAGTAAGTAACTCAGGGGCGTACACAAGAGCCCCCCCTTGCTGTATTACCATATCAGTGTATTACCATATCACTGTATTACCAAATCACTGTATTACCATATCACTGTATTACCATATCACTGAATTATCATATCACTGTATTACCATATCACTGTATTATTTGAACATCAAATCCAATTTTGTTGCTTTGTTAAAAAGGGGTATNAATGCTACATTTTGGACAGATTTCCTTTGTGTTAACAAGATTAATGTTTTATATATCCCAAAGAAATAAAGGAGCCTTTGTTTTCAAGCAAGGAATGAACTCGAAACAAGTAATTTTTCTTACAATGAAAAAGTCAAACCGTGATAGTCTACTGTCTTGATTGTTTAGGTTGTTAATCTAGTGTCCAAATGCAGGGAGATTTTTACTGTAGATATTTTGAGCTCATATTAAAATTATTGAAAGCCAGCGTATATTGCACGTTGAATAAAAGGGGACCAGACAGATACTATTAATTTCTTTNATCGCGATGAGTGTTAAGTCAGTGTCTTTCTCTTTTATATATATAGATTTATTTTAATGTGTGTACTAATTATTTATATTATTAAGTTTATGTTTATCGGGTATTCATATTATTTAATTAATTCAAATTTTTCATTGGCTTCAAGTTGGTTGTTGAATACTTCTTTACCACTTTCAACAGCTTTTTTAATTTCCAAGGTTTCATCCATTCCAAGGTTTCCATTTTTAGTCAAGTGAAGATATAGTAATTTTCAACCTTCATTAAAAATATCTTTATCATATTTTAAAAAATAATTTTCAAAAAACAAAATTTTGGGCCCCGTGCCCCCCCGGTGAGGGTAGGGCTTCCAAAATCGAAAAGCCCTTAACATCAGCCATAACATATCAAAATTTTACGTTTCTACAACAAACCGCTAAAATATAAAAATCATTTTCAAAAAAACAAAATATTGGGCCCCCAAAAACTATATAGTAAATTTCCTTCACGTCCCAAATATGTATACCAAATTTTGTCAAAATCGGATGAAAATTGTGGCTTGTATCGCGTAACGAAAAAACATACACAGTGATTCAGTTTGTTTGTATCAAGGGAATAGGAGTTGTAGAACATGAAAAAAGAATCACTTTTTACAGGTGTGACTTTTTTGTTTAGGCTGTAGTTTGGGAGTTATCGCTAAATACGTGATTTCTTTGATAAGCTCATAACTCCTTTAAAAATGGTCCGATTTTCAAAAATTAAAATGATCTGGAAAGCTAATTTTAAGTTGCATTTATTTAGTTAAGCACATTGACTTTCTCCAAATCAATGTAACAAAATGGCGGCCATTTGAAATTTTCGAATTTGAATTTCTCAAAAACCACTCCATGGATTTTTAATTTTTTTGTCTCATTTTTGTAGCAATAAAAATCACTACAAACTTTACTCCGAAAACTTTTCCGAAATATTAACCCTTATGCCTTTTTTAATGCTGAACGTGTATTGACCAATATAAAAAGCGTTGAGACTTAATCACTGATGCTAACTTTTTGGACAATAGAAGGTAAAATTTCTTTGAAAAAACTTACGTTCTGCTATTCTAGGCTCCTTCGAACTGTCTTATATTCTTTTCTATACAATCCTGACACTTTTCTATACACTCCCGTAATACGTATAAGGTATGGCACTTATTTCTTGGACAGACTAAAACTCTTTTTCTGATGGAACTGAGGTTTGATAAACCAAAGAGTGCATGTGGCCCCACAAATAGTAGTTCAGGGGGTTTAAATCGGGGCATCTTGCTCCTTACATTATCAAACCCTAGTTGCTTCTGAAAAAGAGTTTTAGTAGCTGTCCAAGAAATAAGTGCCAGTCGCATTCAGAAAAACATGATGTTGAGGTGCCAGAAGTGCATAGAAAATAATACTGCTGGGCAAAATGTTAGCATCAGTGATTAAGTCTCAACGCTTTTTAAAATGTCAATAGAAGTTCGGCATTAAAAAAGGAATAAGGATTAATATGTCGGAAAAGTGTTCGGAGTAAAGGTTGTAGTGATTTTTATTGCTACAAAAATAAGATAAAAAAATTAAAAATCCATGGAGTGGTTTTCGAGAAATTCAAATTCGAAAATTTAAAATGGCCGCCATTTTTTACATTAATTTGGAGAAAGTCAATGTGCTTAACTAAGTAAATGCAACTTAAAATTAGCTTTCCAGATCATTTTAATTTTTGAAAATCGGACCATTTTTAAAGGAGTTATGAGCTTATCAAAGAAATCACGTATTTAGCGATAACTCCCAAACTAAGGCCTAAACAAAAAAGTCACATCTGTAAAAAGTGATTCTTTTTCATGTTCTACAACTCCTATTCTCATGATACAAACAACCTGAATCACCCTGTATATACACATATACAGATTATATGTACAAGTGCATTCCTATTGTATACCGGGGTCAAAAGAGGAGTTCACTAACGTTCACAATAAGTGGTTGTCATCAAGCATCCTAAGGCATCTGGCAAGTTTGACAGAGCCTGCCAATGACAATATCATTTGCCACAATCTCATCTCAATGTTAAGAACAGAACTGCGGGGCGGGTCTTTGGGGTCCCCCGAAATTTCAGTATTTTTTTATGCATAATATTGAAGTGTAACTCATCATCACCATCAACAACAAAAACAATAACATCAAGAACAACAACAACAACATCATCATGAACAACAACAAAAACAACATCAACCACAACAATAGCATCATCAACAACAACAAAAACAACATCAACCACAACAACAATAACTACAACATCATCATAAACAACAACAACAACATCATCATCACCAACAATAACAACATCAACAACAAAAAAAAAACATCAACCACAACAACAATAATTACAACAACATCATCGTCAGCATCATCAACAACAAGAACATCAACAATAACAACAACAATATCATCATCAACAACAACAATAATATCAACAAAAACATCATCAATCACAACAACAATAACTAAAACAACATCATCGTCAGCATCATCAGCAACAAGAACATCAACAATAACAACAAGAACATCAACAACAATAACAACATCAACAAAAACAACATCAACCACAACAACAATAACTACCACATCATTATCAAAAACAACGAGAACAACAACATCATCATCATCAACAACAACAACATCGACAACAACAACAAAACAACATCAACCTCAACAACAATAACTACAACATCATCAACAACAACAACTACAATATCAACAATAACAACATCAACAACAACAAAAACAACATCAACCACAACAACATCATCGTCAGTATCATCAACAACAAGAACATCACCAATAACAACAACAAGATCATCAACAACAACTATAACAACATCAACAAAAACATCATCAACCACACCAACAATAACTACAACAACATCAACTACAATATCAACAATAACAACAACATCAACCACAACAACATCATCGTCAGCATCATCAACAACAAGAACATCACCAATAACAACAAGAACAGCATCATCAACAACAATAACAACAACAAAAACAACATCAACCACAACAACATCATCATCAGTATCATCAACAACAAGAACATCACCAATAACAACAAGATCATCAACAACAACATCAACAAAAACATCATCAACCACAACAACATCATCGTCAGTATCATCAACAACAAGAACATCACCAATAACAACAACAAGATCATCAACAACAACTATAACAACATCAACAAAAACATCATCAACCACACCAACAATAACTACAACAACATCAACGTCAGCATCATCAACAACAAGAACATCATCAATAACAACAAGAACATCATCATCAACAACAATAACAACATCAACAAAAACAACATCAACCACAACAACATATACAGATTATATATACAAGTGCATTTCTTAATGTATACCGGGGTCAAAAGTGGAGTTCACTAACGTTCACAATAAGTGGTTGTCATCTAGCATCCTAAGGCATCTGTCAAGTTTGGCAGAGCCTGCCAATGACAATATCATTTGCCACAATCTCATCTCAATGTTAAGAACAGAACTGGTTTCATCTCTATCTACACCTAACCTTGATCAAAGCTTACTTTTGCCAAATACTGTGTCAAGTTTAATATTCACCTGTTTATGTAAACTCTCAGATTATGTAATTGGCAACATTGAACCACTCTGGCGATCTGAGGTCATGACTTTTGACATGCACGCTAGCCTACACAAGGCCGTAACCAGGGGGTGGGGTCTATGCTGGGGTCCCCCGAAATTTCAGTATTATTTTATGCATAATATTAAGGTGTAACTCACCATCAACAACAAAAACAAAAACAATAACAATAACAATAACATTAAGAACAACAACAATAATATCAACAAAAACAACATCAACCACAACAACATCATCATCAACAACAATAACATCAAGAAATTCAACAACAAAAATAACAACAAAATCATCATCAACAATAAAAACATCATCATCAACAACAACATCAACAAAAACAACATCAACCACAACAACAAAAACAACATCAACCACAACAACAATAACTACAACAACATCATCATCAACAACAATATCAACAATAACAACATCGACAATAACAAAAACAACATCAACAACAACAAAAACAACATCAACCACAACAACAATAACTACAACATCATCATCGACAAAAAACTTCATCATCATCAACAATATCAACAATAACAACATCAACAAAAACGAAAACAACATCAACATCAACTACAACAACATCGTCGTCATCATCATCAACAACAAGATCGTCAACAATAACAACAACATCAACAAAAACATCATCAACCACAACAACAATAACTACAACATTATCGTCGTCATCATCGTCATCAACAACAAGAACGTCAACAATAACAACAACAACAACAACATCATCGTCAGCATCATCAACAACAAGGACATCAACAATAACAACAATAACATCATCAACAAAAACATCATCAACCACAACAACAATAACTACAACAACATCATCGTCAGCATCATCAACAACAAGAACATCAACAATAACAACATCAACATCACCTTCCATGATCATCATTCTTAGGTGTTAGTCCTGGCTTGGCTGTCAATCGTTCGAAAAATCATCTTCGGTACGTCCCTGAGCCTACATAGGTACTATTTATTTACGGAAGGTTTCTTGAGATGACTTCTTTTTAGATTTTAATATTGATCGAAAGAAGTAAGATCTAGTTTTATCTCCACATTTTTACTTAAAGGTCTGTTTTCTTGTTCTTACCACCTTTTCTTCTCGATAAATAAATGATTCATAACAATAGAAACAATTAACAATTATGTTACGTTGAATACACCAGTTTCTGATAGATCACTGAAGTTAAGCAACGTCCAGAAAGGTTTAATCAAGTCACTCACCTGGATTTTCGTCCCGTGATGCCGGATATTTTTCCGGCACAACCCAGGCTGGGTGTGAGGTCGATGAAGATTGTGTGTAAGTTTCCAGCGAATGAAGTTTAAAACTCCCATCCCGAATGACCAATAGATGTTAAAGAGACGTTAAGCCAAGAAATGACTCCTTGGCAGCTGCATATTCATACATTCGACTAACATCGGAGATGATGATGCCAGCACCGCTGATTGAATTAGTATCTTAAAAGGTACGCTGTTGGAATGGACCAAGCAGGACCAAGTAGACAGAAAATCCGAGCCAAGGGGAAATTACCCGTAATTTCGCCCGCGCTTCTATTATTCTTTCATCTATAATCATCGTATGGGCAGTAATAAAAGTAAAAGTAGGCAATTCACTTAGTTGATGTGAAATGTAACCACAAGACAAAATCATGGGCGTAGGAAGGGGGAGGGCAGCTGCCCCCCCCCCTTAGAAATTCTCTAGAATATGCAGCACGGAAGGGGCAACTTAAATTTACACTAGATAAAATGATTTTTGGAAGTAAAAATTCATCAAGTACCGAAATACGATAAACTACAACAGCATCATCAACAACAAGAACATGAACAATAACAACAATACCATCATCAACAATAACAACAACATCATCGTCAGCATCATCAACAACAAGAACATGAACAATAACAACAATACATCAACAATAACAACATCAACAAAAACATCATCAACCACAAAAACAATAACTACAACAACATCATCGTCAGCATCAACAACAAGAACATCAACAATAACAACAAGAACATCATCAACAACAACAAGAACATCATCAACAACAACAAAAACAACATCAACCAAAACAACAATAACATCATCGTCAGCATCATCAACAACAAGAACATGAACAATAACAACAATACCATCATCAACCACAACTACAACAACATCATCAACAACCACAACAAAAACAACATCAACCACAACAACAATAACTACAACAACATCATCGTCAGGATCATCAAGAACATCAACAATAACAACAAAATCATCACCTTCCATGATCATCATTTTCAGGTGTTAGTCCTGGCTTGGCTGTCAATCGTTCGGACTGCCCCCGAAAAAATCATGGGCGTAGGAAGGGGGGGCAGCCGCCCCCCCCCCTAGAAATTCTCTAGAATGTGCAGCACGGAAGGGGCAACTTAAATTTACACTAGATAAAATGATAAAAAAAAAAAAAAAAGGCTTGTACGGTGTCCGTTCAAAAAATACGCGGACTGAGGTCATAAAAAAAATCTACTTTATTTGGTAGTTACACGTTTGGGTTTCCTTCAACTACAAAATACTCTTCTTCCCAATGCACACACTTATCCCAACGGTGTTTCCTACTGTATTAAAACCGAAGAGTCAGAATTCAAACCAAAGAGTTAGGCAAATCTTTCATATCCAATCCTCTTTCGACTTTGACCCAAATTGTGACACACACACGCATGAATGACAACTCGTCAGAATAATTCATGCAGAACCTTTTTCGTTTCAAACCAGTTCAAAAGTTTCTTCTATTACAAGGTCAGCCATTTCTTGTTTTGTTAATTTGTTGTTGTTGTTGTTGTTGTTGTTTGTAAGGTAATTTAATGCAAAAAAAAACGACTTTATGAATAATAATATCATGATGCTGACAGATAAGAACTTTGCAAGTTCAAAATAATCTGATTGAATATACATTTATGAATACAATTAATACACTAGTGTTGTATTCATTGAATATACATTTATGAATACAATTAATACACTAGTGTTGTATTCATTGAATATACATTTACAAATTCAGTGCATACTCTAGTGTTGTATTCATTGAATATACATTTGCAAGTTCAGTGCATACTCTAGTGTTGTATTCATTGAATATACATTTACAAATACAACAAATACACTAGTGTTGTATCCATTGATACATTTACATATTCAGTGCATATACTAGTGTTGTATTCATTGAATATATATTTACAAATACAGTGCATACACAAGTGTTGTATTCATTGAATATATATTTACAAATTCAGTGCATACTCTAGTGTTGTATTCATTGAATATACATTTACAAGTTCAATGCATATTCTAGTGTTGTATTCATTGAATATACATTTACAAATTCAGTACATACTCTAGTGTTGTATTCATTGAATATACATTTACAAGTTCAATGCATATTCTAGTGTTGTATTCATTGAATATACATTTACAAATTCAGTACATACTCTAGTGTTGTATTCATTGAATATACATTTACAAGTTCAATGCATATTCTAGTGTTGTATTCATTGAATATACATTTACAAATTCAGTACATACTCTAGTGTTGTATTCATTGAATATACATTTACAAGTTCAATGCATATTCTAGTGTTGTATTCATTGAATATACATTTACAAATTCAGTACATACTCTAGTGTTGTATTCATTGAATATACATTTACAAGTTCAATGCATATTCTAGTGTTGTATCCATTGAATACACATTTACAAATTCAGTACATACTCTAGTGTTGTATTCATTGAATATACATTTACAAATACAGTGTATACTCTTGTGTTGTATCCATTGAATATACATTTATAAATACAATAAATACACTAGTGTTGTATCCATTGAATATACATTTACAAATACAGTGCATACATTAGTGTTGTATTCATTGAATATACATGTACAAATACAGTGCATACACTAGTGTTGTATCCATTGAATATACATTTACAAATACAATAAATACACTAGTGTTGTATTCATTGAATATACATTTACAAATTCAGTACATACTCTAGTGTTGTATTCATTGAATATACATTTACAAATTCAGTGCATACTCTAGTGTTGTATCCATTGAATATACATTTACAAATTCAGTGCATACTCTAGTGTTGTATTCATTGAATATACATTTTCAAATTCAGTGCATACTCTAGTGTTGTATTCATTGAATATACATTTGCAAATTCAGTACATACTCTAGTGTTATATTCATTGAATATACATTTTCAAATTCAGTGCATACTCTAGTGTTTTATTCATTGAATATACATTTACAAAATCAGTGCATACTCTAGTGTTGTATTCATTGAATATTCATTTACAAATTCAGTGCATACTCTAGTGTTGTGTTCATTGAATATACATTTACAAATTCAGTGCATACTCTAGTGTTGTATTCATTGAATATATATTTACAAATTCAGTGCATACTCTAGTGTTGTATCCATTGAATATACATTTACAAATTCAGTGCATACTCTAGTGTTGTATTCATTGAATATACATTTACAAATACAATACATACACTAGTGTTGTATTCATTGAATATACATTTACAAATACAGTGCATACACTAGTGTTGTATTCATTAAATATACATTTACAAATACAGTGCATACACTAGTGTTGTATCCATTGATACATTTACATATTCAGTGCATATACTAGTGTTGTATTCATTGAATATATATTTACAAATACAGTGCATACACAAGTGTTGTATTCATTGAATATATATGTACAAATACAGTACAAATACACTAGTGTTGTATTCATTGAATATAGATTTACAAATACAGTGCATACACAAGTGTTGTATTCATTGACTATACATTTACAAATACAGTATATACACAATGAAGAAAAATTTCGGACCAAAATTAGGCCCTAAATGAAACCCACATACCAAGTTCCAAGTCTCTAGCACATAGCACTTGTCATTCCCTATTTAAAATTCCCAAAAAATTTCCGAAAAAAAAAGAATATTCTTTTTTTTTTTTGGTGCAAAACTATCAAAATCCAGAGGTATTTGGTGCACAACTACCAAAATCCAGGTATATGGTGCAAACGGGCCAAACTCCAAAATCCAATTGCCTTTAACTTGGAATTGAAGAAGTTTTCATTGAAAAGATGTCAAATTTGGTATTTTTGGGCTATTTTCTTCAATCTAAGCATAGCTGCAAATATATTTTTTTAGTATTTAATATTGAAACAGTTTTTTGACTTTTTCTCAAAAACATCAAAGTGGGTGTTTGGCTCTTTTGTATCCCATACCCTCAATTTATCAAAAATAAAACCTGATAATTTTGCTTCGTCTGGCTCTAGTTTTGAAATTTAATTATTAATAATTCGCCATTCANAATCCAGAGGTATTTGGTGCACAACTACCAAAATCCAGGTATATGGTGCAAACGGGCCAAACTCCAAAATCCAATTGCCTTTAACTTGGAATTGAAGAAGTTTTCATTGAAAAGATGTCAAATTTGGTATTTTTGGGCTATTTTCTTCAATCTAAGCATAGCTGCAAATATATTTTTTTAGTATTTAATATTGAAACAGTTTTTTGACTTTTTCTCAAAAACATCAAAGTGGGTGTTTGGCTCTTTTGTATCCCATACCCTCAATTTATCAAAAATAAAACCTGATAATTTTGCTTCGTCTGGCTCTAGTTTTGAAATTTAATTATTAATAATTCGCCATTCAGCTTCATCGATCATTCAATTTAGACGAAATTGATTTGTTGTGACTGATGATGATGATGAAAAATAGGACTTGACTCCGGAACCGTTCATTGAACTTTGCTTCAGTCAAGCGTCTGTTTAGGGTACTCGCTGTGTTCTCTATCGTTTTTTTCTTTTAATAATAATAAAGAAAATAAGAGAAATCACATTTGATGTACATAGATGATATGAAAATTATACGCAGAGACAAAAGAACAATAAATCAAACTTTTAGATATTATAGAAGATTTTAGCAATAATATAAAAATGCAATTTGGAATTGAAAAATGTGCCATTATTAGCATTAAACAACTCTCCCATCAATCAAATACAACCACTTGATAGCAAAGAACAATATAAATACCTCGGAATAATGGAAAACCAAGAAATCGATCATAAAGTATTAAAAATCAAATTTAAAGAAGAATATAGAAGATTAACAACACATATCTTAACTCCAGAAACATAATTGATGCAATTAATATAATAATAATTTAATTTGTTTAAATAATGAAGGAAGTTAGTAGTCATAATGAAATAATATTTCAAAAATAATTTGTGTATCAACTACTAACATTTTTTAA
>JAAEEI010000305.1:0-10988 GCA_012654025.1 Pachypsylla venusta
CTCGCACACTCAAGTGGAGTTGGATAATATGGTCCCTAATGACAAATCTATATTTCTGTCTGGGGTTATGTCGGTCCCAATTCCAAGTTAGGAAACACAAAACGACATCACGCACTAGGCAGCGTCTATCGCACGTTGAATACACTAGTTTCCGTTAGATTACTGACGTCAAGCAACGTCCAGCGAGGTTGTACCATGTGGGTGTCCACGTGGGTTCGTGATACTGGCTATTTTTCCGACCCAACCCTGGCTGGGTGAGGTCATTGCAAGTTTCCAGCGAATGGAGGGTGAAACCCTCGTCTTGATTGACCAATAGATGTTTAAGAGACGTTAAGCGTCTAAAGCACGTTGAATACACCAGTTCCCATTGGATCACTGAAGTTAAGCAACTTCCAACTAGGTTGTACCATGTGGGTGTCCACTTGGGTTGGCTATTTTTCCGGCCCAACCCAGGCTCGCTGAGGTCAATGTGGGTAGCTGGTTTGCAAGTTTCCAGCGAATGGAGGGTGAAACCCTCGTCTGAATGATCAATAGATGTTAAAGAGACGTTAAGCGTCTAAAGCACGTTGAATACACCAGTTCCCATTATATGACTGGAGTTAAGCAACTTCCAACTAGGTTGTACCATGTGGGTGTCCACGTGGGTTGGCTATTTTTCCGGCCCAACCCAGGCTAGCTGAGGTCAATGTGGGTAGCTGGTTTGCAAGTTTCCAGCGAATGGAGGGTAAAACCCCCGTCTCGAATGACCAATAGATGTTAAAAAGATTAAAAAAAAAAAAAACTACATCACGCAAATTGTTTGATGACGCCAATAAAATGCTCAACGTCACTTTTTCATTTACAAGAACCTAAAAAATATATAAATCAAAAAAAAAAAAACAAGCCTGTATTGTAATTCTGAAAATTCCTTTTGAAGACAAGCCGTTACTCTAACAAAGGTCAATAATAATTAACAGACACGAACACATCAAGTGTTCACAATTCAAAGGCCAAACCCTTTCAAAGGCCAAACATGAATAGAAATTCCAAAAACAAAATGGAAAGTATAAAAAGAAGGTTCAGAGGTAAAATACAATGACCTTTACATCAAGTAAAGCAGTAGTTGTAGAAATAACACACTAACAATTTAGTATGTTGATTCACGGAAATGCATTTTCAGGGTGTCTACCAAATCGTCAAAGTGAAATTCCCTTTTCCAGATTTTCCAGTGTACTTTTTCAAGATTTTGTCTCCCCCATCTGATTTCAAAAAACACAATATTGGGGGCCCAGGGACCCCAAAAACTATACAGCAAATTTCCTTCATACCCTAAACATGTATACCAACATGAAAACGATAATATGCGTCGCAGGCGAAATTTTTCAGGAAAAGCATGTTCACGCATAAAATTGGCCATTGAGATAAAAAAATAAAAAATAAAAAATTCCCTGATTTTTGGCGTTTTTTCCTAAATTCCCTGACTTTTCCCTGACATTTCCAGTCTCCTAAAATTCCCTGACAATTCCAGGTTTTCCAGTCTGGTAGACACCCTGAATTTTATGACAACCCTACATTTCTGTTTGGAGTCATGTCCGAATTTCAAATTTTAAAATTTCAAGTTCTAGCTAGGGCTTCCAATCCCGCAAAAATGCGGGACCAGCGCGGTTTTTGCAATCCGCGGGATCTGCAAGCTTCAATCCCGCAACAATTTTTATTTTTTTTTAAAAAAAAACATGAACTTAGTAGTTATTGTGAAGGAATACAAAAAAAGAGGAAGCAAAAATCGGTATTTTATCATTTTTACTTTCCTTATCCTATGAAAAGGAAAGTATTGTAATGGGCCGAAATTTTCGATGTAGAGTTTTCAATGCCAAACACGTGTTGGGGGGTCCCCAGAGCAAAATTTCCCCAGTTTCAGCCATTGGTCCGTGGGTGTATCTGTCTGTGAACAAAATATCTCAAGAACGGCAAGTGCTAGAGACTTGAAATTTGGTATGTATGTTAGTTTCATGTAATGAACGGCAAAAAAAAAGCTTTTGGTGGAAATCGAAAGTACCGTTTGCGGTTTTATACCGTTTTTTAGTGTTTTTTGCATAGCCTGCTTAAAATGTGAACGATACTAGCTAGAACTTTAAACTTGGTGCCTATTCATATCAATTTCATACAAGAAATTGAAAAATACAACTTAGGTTCAAGTATAATATATCAAGATGTGTAATATATAATTATATTTCCGCTGGTGTATTCAACGTGCCATAGACACTGGCTAGAGAGAGAAATTATCAAATACGGTACAACAAAAGAGGGCTGTTTGACATTAATGTCAAAAGTGATGAAAAAATGAGCGTCTGAACACAGACTGACGGGATGTACAAAGATGTTTACTTCTGTCAAAGATGTTAACTTCTGTGCGCGCAAGAAATTACGAGGACGGGAACTTACGTGGACACCTATATGGTACAAACTTCCTGGACGTTGCATAACTTCAGTGATCTAACGGGAATTGGTGTATTCAACGTGCCATAGACGCTGGCTGATCTATTTTTTCTTGAAAGCATTAATGTCCTTTTGTTCGGTGCCTTCTCTCTTTAGCTGTAACCCTTTCCTGGTACGGAAACCCTCGCTTGTTTCTCAGATCAGGAGCATAGAAACAGCTCAGAAAGTCTCATTTTGAAGCTGGATCCTCTTCCTAACACCAATCCTTCTCTATTCACACGGGCTTAGGACCGTCACCTAATGAAGCTGGTTGGTTCTCTCGGTGGCTACAACTCCTGTTTGTATAATCTCACAGAACGTGCTGGCTAACAGTAGTGGATGGTGAGTAGAGGTAAATGTATTGTGTATCTTTGCTTACGTATAACTGCGTCCAAGCCCTTGGGACGTATTTCAAAAAACCCTTTTTTTACTTTCCTTATCCTGTGAAAAGGAAAGTATTGTAATGGGCTGTAATTTTTCTCAGTTTTTTTTTTTCAAAAGCTTTAGGTGATTCGAAGGGGCCAAGATAATTTTTACTTTCTTTATCCTATAAAAAGGAAAGTATTGTAATGGGCTGAAATTTTCGATGTCGAGTTTTCAATGCCAAAACAAGTTTTGGGGTCCCCAGAGCCCAAATCTCGAGTTTCAGCTATTGGTCCGTGTGTGTGTCTGTCTGTCTGTCAAGATATCTCAATAACGTCAAGTGCTAGAGACTTGAAATTTGCTATGTATGTCAGTTTTATGCCATGAACGTTAAAATAATGTAGAAATCGAATATACCGTTGTGGTTTTATTTTTCAATTTCATACAAAAAATTGAAGAATACGACTTAGGTTGAAGTGTTCTATATTGTTGGCCGCTTTTTGTGGTTTCCGTTTGTTTTAGACGGAACCGACAAAAAAACCCGCCAAATACCCGCCAGAACGGAAAGAGCTAGAATTTGAAATTTGGTTCCAATTCATATCAATTTCATATAAAAAATTGAAAAATACAACTTCGGATGAAGTGTAATATATCAAGAAGTGTATTTTCGCTCTGGGGACTTCAAAACGTGTTTTGGCATTGAAAACTCGACATCGAAAATTTCAGCCAATTACAATATTTTCTTCTTTTTATATAGATAAGGAAAGTCGTGTGATGTTCACACCATATTTTTATAAACACAACACTTGGTTGATTGTAGTCAAAGATCAGACAAATATGAGGATATACCTATACCTACTGAGAACTTTCTTCTTCTTCTTCTTTCACTCACCTTTTCCCAATTTTAATTCCTCCAACTTTCTAACTTCAATTCCAGCTCCTCCTGAGTGAACTCGCAGTGGACAATGTCATCAGCAAATAACATGCTCCACGGGGCTTCTCCTCTTATTTCCTCTGTCATCACATCCATTACCATGTCAAACTACTGAGAACTTTCCTCCTTATAATATTAAAACATGAGGGATCCCGCGGGATTAAGCTCAAATCCCCCATGCGGGATTCAAAATCAATCCTAATCCCATTTAATACCTGACAGCAGTAGTAGTAACAGCAACTTCACCAAGTTATATGTTGTTAACGTTTTCAACGACTCTCACCGTGTCTCCAGACCAAGAAAAGCGGCCACTCCAACAAGATCTGTCCACAATGCTGACGGCTCCAGATTGGTTGAGTTTGATGAACAGTTGAATCAATAATTTACATCATGAGCAGCCAGCATACATAGACGACAACGATCAGATACTTCAGGGTTTAGCAAGGATTTATATACCAACTCTTTGGGGAAGTATCTGGAGCAGCACGGCTGGGATGAACAGTTCTCACGGAAGAAAAACCCAGCGAGTTGTCGTCGGAACGGTGTTAATGGTCTTTGGCCGTGTCCAGGGGGCACGGGTGGGGCTACCCGGTGCAAAGAACCAAGCATCTTGAGAGCCTTCGAGCTTAGTAGTTTTACCTACTTAATGAGTACGGTGAAATGAATTAATTAAGTACATGCACTAACGACTTAGTTTTCAGAAACAGCAAATCAACATAACTGGGTAGATAATTATAGCGCATAATTTTATTCAACATAACTGGGTAGGTAATTATAACGCATAATTCTATTCAACATAACTGGGTAGGTAATTATAGCGCATATTTCTATCCAACGTAACTGGGTAGGTAATTATAGCACATATTTCTATCCAACGTAACTGGGTGGGTAATTATAGCGCAAATTTCTATCCAACGTAACTGGGTAGGTAATTATAGCGCATACTTCTATCCAACGTAAATGGGTAGGTAATTATAGCGCATATTTCTATCCAACGTAACTGGGTGGGTAATTATAGCGCATACTTCTATCCAACGTAACTGGGTGGGTAATTATAACGCATATTTCTACCCAACGGAACTGGGTAGGTAATTATAGCGCATACTTCTATTCAACGTAACTGGGTGGGTAATTATAGCGCATACTTCTATCCAACGTAACTGGGTGGGTAATTATAGCGCATACTTCTATCCAATGTAACTGGGTGGGTAATTATAACGCATATTTCTATCCAACGGAACTGGGTAGGTAATTATAGCGCATACTTCTATTCAACGTAACTGGGTAGGTAATTATAGCGCATACTTCTATCCAACGTAACTGGGTAGGTAATTATAGCGCATACTTCTATCCAACGTAACTGGGTAGATAATTATAGCGCATAATTCTATTCAACGTAACTGGGGAGGTAATTATAGCGCATATTTCTATCCAACGTAACTGGGTAGGTAATTATAGCGCATACTTCTATCCAACGTAACTGTGTAGGTAATTATAGCGCATACTTCTATCCAACGTAACTGGGTAGGTAATTATAGCGCATACTTCTATCCAACGTAACTGGGTAGGTAATTATAGCACATATTTCTATCCAACGAAACAGGATAGGTAATTATAGCGCATACTTCTATCTCACTATTTACACATACGTATGATAATGTGTGGGGGTTTTCAACTCATAATGATGTATTTAATATCGACTGTACAATGCTCAGTTGATTCTAATACAGACCAGGTGTTTCTGATAATATCCCATACAGGAATATAGCTATATTAGGTAGTAGGGTACCACAGCTGGTACCTTGAACCATGCGACTGATGGCTGGCTCGCTGGGTACCCATTCTTTATACAGGGTAGTTGATTCTATCACCAGGTGTTTCTGATAATATCCCATACAGGACTATAGCTATATTAGGTAGTAGGGTACCACAGCTGGTACCTTGAACCATGCGACTGATGGCTGGCTCGCTAGGTACCCATTCTTTATACAGGGTAGTTGATTCTATCACCAGGTGTTTCTGATAATATCCCATACAGGACTATAGATAGGTAGTAGGGTACCACAGCTGGTACCTTGAACCATGCGACTGATGGCTGGCTCGCTAGGTACCCATTCTTTATACAGGATAGTTGATTCTATCACCAGGTGTTTCTGATAATATCCCATACAAGAATATAGCTATATTAGGTAGTGGGGTACCACAGCTGGTACCTTAAACCATGCGACTGATGGCTGGCTCGCTAGGTACCCATTCTTTATNACATCAAAATTAAATTCGGTTTCCGTTATACAGGGTGTAACAAGTTTTGGATTCGAACCCCTCTGGCTCCGCCCCTGATTATATTTTTGAAAAAATAAAAATGGAAATATTGCTTATTTTATTCACACTTTTATTCTTCAAAAAAAAAATATTTGTACCATTCCATTTAAATTTCCCGAGAAATCGACACTTTGTGTCAAAAAAAGCCACTTCCAAGATTCGAACCCGGATACTGATGTTACCATTCGAATGACCATGCGCCCTTTTCTATCCCTAGAAACAAACAAATTCCAAGCGGTTCCAAAGGTATGGGCACCGGGCAGGACTTCTGAGACATACTGTATTCTAACAGTTCGGTTTGACTTTAAAATGGACGGTTTTATATCGCACAAAAAAGATTTTTTTCAAAAAATTCCAAGCGGTTCCAAAGGTATGGACACCGGGCAAGACTTCTGAGACATACTGTATTCTAACAGTTCGGTTTGACTTTAAAATGGACGGTTTTATATCGCACAAAAAAGATTCAGATCCTTGATCTGTTTGCAAAGCAAAGTGTGAAAAATGAGATGCACAAGTCCACACACATCTCTCAAGTTAAAATCTTGATTTTTTTATTTTTATTTTATCCACTCATTATAGTAACTACCTACATCTACTTGGTTTTTGGAAGAATCCCAATTTTTTTCTAATCCCGGGACCAGTCCCGGGATCCCCGGATTGTCAAAAATGTTCGGGATCATTAACTCTACTCGTAGTCCATTCAACGAATAATCAAACAAAATAGGGGTGTAGAATGCGTTGGCTGGAAACAAAGGAATGACTTCAGAAATTTGTTTTGAGTGGTTAGAAGACAAACATAGTTAAAGACACCGAACCTGGGGGGGGTTGAGCGGAGTGCGTGGGCCGTTTATTATTTTTAACCTTACCTAGTCAATTCTTAGTTTTGCTAACCCCGGAGTTGACAAAAAAAATGAATGAAGTTTGTCTATACTACAAACGTAGATAGGAAATAGAATTTCATTGTTCAAAAATATTTTGCGCACTGGTAAATTAATTTGTTCCAAGTACAATGAAAAAAAAATAAACAAAACCAACAAAATATGAGAAGACAGTTGAATGAACTGGGGACATTATGCTAACCGTTAAAATACTGTCGGTCATAGTGGTATGAGTTGCCAACAAAGCTAGCAAGGCGCGATTACACTCACAATATTGTTTGTTAGAGGGGAGCTTGGCTCCCTCTGCCAAACAGGACTGCGGAGCCGGAGCCAAGGAGCCGTGTGATTTTGTTTAAAAGAGCTGGAGCACCTTTTTCTTATAAAGAGGAGCTGGAGCCACAGTTTTTATCGACAGCTCTGCAGCCAGGACTGCGGAGCCAGAGCTGGAGCCGTGTGATTTTGTATAAAGGAGCTGGAGCCGGAATCCCTTTTTCTTATAAAGAGGAGCTGGAGCCGAAGCCAGGGTTATTATTGACGGCTCCGCAGCCCTGCTGTCAAAGTTAGTAGCAAAACTTGATCTCAAGTATCAGTAAAGCAGAGACACCCAGTCACTGTCGAATCAAGATAGAGAAGTACTGTACGACGTCATCTCGAACATGGCAAGGAACATAAACAAGAGAAAATCATATTGCCAGAAATGAAGGTCGATAGCAGTATAAAGTCCTAGGAGATTTCATAAGAAGGGATCAGATCAGTTTTAGACATAGGAAGTGCACAAGCTCCGAACGAGCAAGACCACCGCCTGTTTCACCACAATTATAAGATCTGTCTGATCAAGTGTTACATCAAACTTCCTTCCATTGTATCCAGCAGACAAAGGTCATCTCTTAAAGTCAACTCTCAATCATCTCACAAATCTAAAGTCTCTCACAATATGAAACCCACCGGTCTCACCACCCAATATCAAACACGGGATTTTCATAGTTCCGTGTTTGATGTTTCACAAAAATGATCACGGAAACGCCTTTATCTCTATTTACCACATTGATAAACAATCTATTTAGAGTCAACGACCTTATCACATTTTGACGAGCAACATCGGACGTGGCCAATATTTGGAGTAGAGATAGCTTTGCACTTCACGTTTTCTTGATTAACACTCGGGGATACAATTGAGAAGCAGTATTTCGCGGGGTGACTACCGACGAGCAACATCGAACGTGGCCAATATTCGGAGTAGAGATAGCTTTGCACTTCACGTTTTGTTGATTAAGACTCGGGGATACAATTGAGAAGCAGTATGTCGCGGGGTGACTACCGACAAGCAACATCGGACGTGGCCAATATTCGGAGTAGAGATAGCAGTAGCTCAACCGTCGCGTCGACACCCTCCATATGATTAGCCCTATCACGCTGACTCCACTTGACTTGTGGAGGAGGCCCAAGGATGTGGCAACGTTCCTCAAACATGACACTGGGGGGATGAAGTTTGTAATGAGGAGGAGACTGTATGGCCGCTACAACAACAAGCCGCTAAAATCTGTTAAGGGAAACATTTTCGGGCTGAAATTACGCAAAAAAAATCCATTTCAAATAAAAAATAAATAAACAAATTTCTACATGGCCGTAAACCGTAACCTAACCCATAAGATTGGGGGGGGGNGGGGGGAGTACGAATATATGGTTCGGTTAATTTCATACAGTTATTGTTGTAGTAGCAGTCTCTCCTCTTTGGCAAGTTATGCATCATCTTCAATTGGTAGGTCTAAAAATCGTGCAGTCTCAATGGGGTTTAACCACAAGTCCCTGATGGTCAGTGTTGTTGGCTTTCCCGGACAGTTGAACAGGTGTGGTGTGTCATAGGAACTTTGGCCACACAGGATGCATTTGTCTTCTACTGCAGGGTTAATGCGATTCATGTAGTTATTCAGCCGAGTGGACCAGTCCGAACGAAGTTGAGACAGTGCTGTTCTTGTGGCTTGGGGAATTTTCTTTTCGTCGGGTGCTACGTCTGGTGGTCTGCAGTTAAGAATCCGGTTAGGTTTGTATGTGTTGATGGCACTCTCAACTGTCCTCGTGTGTATTTCTCGGTTCAAGATTTTGTATGTTCGTATGTCAATGTTTGGTGCCAAGATATCTTGGGAGTTCCGTTTTCAAGTGTGTGTGGCAGTGCGTCTCATAGATCTAGGTCACGTGTGGTGGTGATTGCATCATTTCTTTCATTTGAAAATGCCTGAAGCTATTTTCCTTCGACGATGTATGGATTTGTTTACATAGACAAGGTCATTTACTTACCCCAGGATGACGAGTTCGCCATATTTGACTAGAGGTTGCTCATATTTGCTGTCATCCGAACATTTAGAATGATTATCATCTTCATCCAAGCAGGTAGGCTGAGAATGAGAATCACCAGCGGTACCTTCGGATCTGAAACAAACAATGTGATTATCATTATCAATATCGACCGCACGATGTCCGCTTCTAAGCACCGGGACGAACTGTCCAGGAAAATGAACAGCAAAAACAGTTTTGGCAAGTCTGTGGTATGGTGAAAATATTTTTCGCGTCTCGACTCCCACTCCTCAAAATCTATATATATAAAAGAGAAACACACTCACGTGACATCATCGCGATTTCTCCGCACTGGTACGTCCTAGGAGGCTGAAATTTGGCATGTAGGTCGCACTCTGGTCTTAGATGCGCGCTAAGAAAGGATTTTTAAATATTCCAATTGGGTCGCCCGCCGCGGGGGAAAAAGGGGCGCGTTTACATATGAAAATCACCTATTCATCACTGTTTCTCCGTACCGGTACATTTCTGGGGGCTGAAATTTGGTTTGTAGGTTCGCTTTATGTTTTAGATGTGCAATAAGAAAGGATTTTTTAATATTTCAACTGGGGCGCCAGCCGCGGGGGGTAAAGTGTGCGCCCAACAAATATTATCATCTTTTCATCACTGTTTCTCTGTACCGGTAAATTTTCGGTGGCTGAAATTTGGTAGGTAAGTTCGCTTTATGTTCTAGATGTGCAATAAGAAAGGATTATCAATATCGACCGCACGATGTCTGCTTCTAAGCACCGGGACGAACTGTCCAGGAAAATGAACAGCAAAAACAGTTTTTGCAAGTCTGTGGTATGGTGAAAATATTTTTCGCGTCTCGACTCCCACTCCTCAAAATAAGTATATAATTTCGACTCCCAAACTACATCTGTCAAAAAGTAGAAACACTCCAACCCCAAAGCCCTGAAAGCAACCAATGGCCATAAATTTTTCAAACCTGAATGTACAATTTAATTTTGAGAAGAACACCGTTCCTGAGACCGCAGGTCTATATAAGTCTTTGCCAGTGGTGAAGTTATTACTTTTCAAAAGATATTTCAATTTTCGGAAGCACATAATTATTAGGGCCCCGAGAACCATGTCGCACTGCATTATTATAACAGCTACGACAATAACAGAGAAAATGGGGCAGATAAGAGAGAAAAAATCACGGATTGACTAGGATTTATCCTTTTTGTCTCTTTGAATTGCGGAATGATATTATAGATGCTGCAATTGAGATTCCCCCTATCACACCAAACTACTAGTAGTCAACTATAGATCTCACTCAGTTAAAATGGCCGCCATGAGTAACTAGGTGACCCAACGTAAAACTGGTCAGCTAATTATATGCACGTAATGATAGCCCACACACAGTTTCATCAAAATTGGACAAGGCGTACGGGAGTTATTGCAGAACAAACAGAAGTGTAGCGTAAAATCATTGTGTTATAGAATCTGAATCTCACTTCGTTTGATCAATTATAATAAATATTTTTCATCTTTTTATTGATTATTTAATTTACAATCTACAAAAATATTAGTAAAAAGAAAATATTTGTAACTAGCGAACCAATATACCAAATTTCAGCCACCGGAAATGTACCGGTACGGAGAAACAGCGATGAAAAGGTGATAATATTTGATGGGCGCGCCCTTTACCCCCGTGGCTGGCGCCCCAGTTGGAGTATTAAAAAATCCTTTCTTATTGCACATCT
>JAAEEI010000306.1:1560-12457 GCA_012654025.1 Pachypsylla venusta
TACTCAAGGAGTCAGATTTATTATCATATTTCTCTCATCTTCTCGAAACGAAGTTAGGGTACTCAAGGAGTCAGATTTATTATCATATTTCTCTCATCTTCTCGAAACGAAGTTCGGGTACTCAGCTAGTTTGTTCTAAAACTATATACCCAAATTGTTTTCCATACTATAATTCCTATATCACCCTCAATATTTCCTTGACCTTATGTTTCAATCTCACTATAAGGTATTTATTCTCTTCTCTATTTCTAGTCTTCCCTCCAGCCAGCGTCTATGGCACGTTGAATACACCAGTTACCGATAGATCACTGAAGTTAAGCAACATCCGGCGAGGTTATACGATGTGGGTGTCCACGTGCGTATTCGCACCCTCGTGATGCTGGCTATTTTTCCAGCCCAACCCAGGCTGAGTGAGGTCAATGTGGGGAGCTGGTTTGCATGTTTCCAGCGATTGGAGGATAAAACTCCCGTCTCGGAAGACCAATAGATGTTAAAGAGACGTTAAGCCAAATTAAAAAAAAAACGTTAACAACTTTTAAGTAAGATCTCTTTACCCTGACGTAATTTTTAACTCGATTCCACCTTCTACGATCGAGCGTCAACAGCATTTATGTAAGCTCTCTTTAGCCTGTGACGTATTTTTTTAACTCGAGTCATTTCCTTCATTATTCATTAAACGCTTAAAGCCTTTGCGTACTATTTTATATTCAATTTTATTGCTGTAAGTTTTTCAGTTCAACTTTGTTTGTCGATGTATAGCGTACTGCTCATTCCAATTCAGTGGCTATTTTAAAAAGCTTAAATTTATGTCTGAGAGGGTCGAGAGGGATTTGCTTTCGGAATTGGTTTCACATTGAAATAAAAACTTCCTTAGAATATTAAGCAATTGCATTGTGTCTTTAAAAACATTCTAAAGAGTAGAACTCCTTTAAATCAACTGATTTAAAGGAGTTCTACTCTTTAGAATGGACATTTTTTATTTAATCTATATATATAAAACTGAATGTCTGTTTGTTTGTTTGTTTGTTTGTTTGTTTATTTATTTATTTGTTTTTTTTGTTTGTTCGCTTATAACTTACGAACTACAGCTCGGAATTGCACGAAACTTTGCACACTTATTTGTTTTTACCCGGGGAAGGTTATAGGCACGGTATTGTCCGGCCATTTTAGTTACGGCCGATTTTACGGCCGATTTTCCAATTTCTTCCTCAAAATTTTCCGAATTTTGGCCAATATCTTAAGATTTGTCGCGACAACATATCAACTCAAAGCGAGAAAGTTTTAGGTAACATCTTTATCCTTCATTTAGGACATATTTTGCAAAATTGTGACTAGCCATTCGAGGGTTACAAGTTCGAATCCGGGATCGGGCACAATAAAATTTTGACAATACTCATTGTTTAGCCAAAACGGTAAGAGATATAGAAAAATTGATGGGAATGAACCCCCCCAAAACCATAGCCTGAGACCCCAGAAAAATGATCACAGTTCAAAAATATGCAACCGTTTTCGAGTTACGGCCGATTTTCCGATTTTTGTATGGGAAATCATAGAATACTATAAGAAACGGTAATAGATATAGAACATTTGATAGGAATGGCCCCCCCCCCAAAAAAAAACAAAGACTGGGAGCCCAGAAAAAATATCAGAGTTGAAAGCCCTCCAACCGTTTTCGAGTTACGGCCGATTTTCCAATTTTTGTATGGAAATTAAAATTTTTGTTTGATTTAAATAAAATTATGTACAAAAGCGGTTAGTGCAATGCCGATATAACTTAATAGAATTGAACACCAAGTTTGTTGGGTAGAACGTGTTGGGAGTAGTATTGGGTTAGGTTCCAAAAAAAATAAAATGCGTGTTGAAGTCTGCTGAGTTTAGGCTGGGTCTGCGACCCAGCCTAACCTTGCGCAGACTTCAACACGCATTTTATTTTTTTTGGAACCTAACCCAATACTACTCCCAACACGTTCTACACAGCTTAAAAAAAAAATAAAATGCGTGTTGAAGTCTGCGCAAGGTTAGGCTGGGTCGCAGACCTTGTATTCTATGTGCATACTCTGATCGCGTTTAAACGGTTGTACCTCGGTGATATGATTATTAATGTGGGAGTCAGATTTATTATCATTTTTTTCTCTCATCTTCTCGAAACGAAGTTCGGGTACTCAGCTAGTAACTCATATTATTCCTTAAATCATTATTGAAAAGAAATAGGATTTGTATTCAAATTGATGTGCCCTAGGATTTAAGGAGTACTTTAAAAAAAAAAAGATATATAAGGAGGTTTCCTTAGAGCGCATATACAGTATAGCCTTATTATTTTCAATAATGAACCTTTGGAATCGTCACGAAAAAAAAAAAAAAAAAAAAATTACCCCCTCCCTATTTTTTTTTGACTACATTTTATTAATTTTTACAGGTGAAAATATTACATTGACAACCAGTTTCATTATTAGTGAAGGAGGTATGGGGGTCGAATTGAGAGAGTTGTAACAACCTGAAGATTTTGCACCGTGAAATTTTATGATATGGACCGATTTTGATATGTATACGTATAGGTCCCATTTGGAGTCTAAATGGTCTGTATCGCTATTACATACAAAGGGTTTCGTACTTTAATAAACCCATGTTTTTGTTTGGTCTTTAAAGGCCGCTCTGATTTCAATTTGAGATCCCATGTTTAGCACATGGCAGAGTTTTTGTTTGGTCCTCAAAGGTCGCCTCTGATTTCAAGTTTGAGATGCCATGTTTTCATGTTTAGCACATGGCAGAGTTTTTGTTAGGTCCTCAAAGGTCGCCTCTGATTTCAAGTTTGAGATGCCATGTTTTCATGTTTAGTACTTGGCAGAGTTTTTGTTTGGTCCTCAAAGGCCGCTTCTGATTTCAAGTTTGAGATGCCATGTTTTCATGTTTAGCACATGGCAGAGTTTTTGTTAGGTCCTCAAAGGTCGCCTCTGATTTCAAGTTTGAGATGCCATGTTTTCATGTTTAGCACATGGCAGAGTTTTTGTTTGGTCCTCAAAGGTCGCCTCTAATTTCAAGTTAAGATGTCATGTTTACCACATGGTAAAGTTTCTGCTTTGTCCCCAAAGGTCGCCCCAGATTTTAAGTTGAGATGCCATGTTTAGCTCATGGCAGAATTGTTGTTTGGTCCTCAAAGGTCGCCTCTGATTTCAAGTTTGAGATGCCATGTTTTCATGTTTAGTACATGGCAGAGTTTTTGTTTGGTCCTCAAAGGTCGCCTCTGATTTCAAGTTGAGATTAACGTTTACGATCCTATAAACTTTTAGATTGTAATTTCCAAGCAGTTTTAAATTATTTTCTAGCTTTTTTTTTTTCTTTTCTTTTAATTTCAGTTTTTGTTACTTTTCGGTTTATAGTTTTTGTCGGATGGAGTTTAAACAATTTATTCATCAAAAAGTGCCAAAGGATATATTAATTGGGCGGAGCGAAGCGTAGCCTTATACTCCCTACAAACTGCAAACTTTTGTTACCCTACTCCTCCGAAACTACTCAACCGATTTTTACCAAAATTTTTTCCCCATATTCTGCATAAACCCAAGGGTGCATATATCTATTTTCAGAACGATATCTTTAACCGTTTCCGATTTTTTGGCCGATTTTTTGGCCGATTTTCTGATTTTTTACCAAATTCAGAGAGTCATGATCCGATATCTTAAATTTAATTGATTAGTGAAAACGTTGAAGGATATCGAATATATATATGTATATATATATACCCTCAAAATAGGTGCATACATCTATTTTCGGAACAATATGTTGAAAACGGATGGCTCCGCCCGTTTTTGTCCACGGACACACCTAGTATTATTAAACTTATGCGTGTCTGGTCAAACTTTGTATCTCCCGACAATTATTGTCCAAATAAAAGATACACTAGATGACCCAGAATAGTAACACAACAGGGTGTTTCGGAAACACAATCACTTGATTCAATAAACTTATCTAAATATACAGGGTGAGCCAAAAGTCTCACCCCACTCCTAGTATCTTGAGAACTACTCAACCTTTTCTTATAATTAGACATCGCATTTTATGAAAATGAATATTGCATATGCACTTACCTATTCACAATTTTTAAGTAATAGGCCTTATTTATGCTGCCCGAATAGGACTGACTAGTCCTTCACACCGGCAGTTTTTTGAAGTTATACTTCTTTAGGCGCGTTATGAAAAAATGTTGATAGTGAAATTTTATTTTTCTGTGACGCGAGAGCGTCACGCAAATTCCGTGGCGCGAGAGCGGGACGCGATAGCGTCACGTAAATTTTGTGATGTATGCATTCTGAAACTAATACTTATCCGATTGCAATTAAATTTGGCACAGTTGATAGGTGCATTTAAGGGAAGATTTTTGTCTCGGTCCCATCCCTATAATGTTAAGCTACACCGATTAGGGACAAACAATGGATGGGTGACAGCAAAAAAGTTCACGTTTTTCGACTTAAATGACATTCTTTCTCTAAATTTGTCGCGACGACATATCAATTTAAAGCGAGAAAGTTTTAGGTGACATCTTACTCCTTCATTTAAGACATATTTTGCAACTCCAATGTTAAGCTACACCGAGTAGGGACAAACAATGGATGGGTGACAGCAAAAAAGTTCACGTTTTTCGACTTAAATGACATTCTTTCTCGAAATTTTTCGCGACGACCTATTTGGCACAATTGATGGGTGCATTCATGAGAAGATTTTTGTCTAGGTCCATCTCTCCAATGTTAAGCTACACCGAGTAGGGACAAACAATGGATGGGTGACAGCAAAAAAGTTTACATTTTTTCTCTATCAACTCAAAGCGAGAAAGTTTTAGGTGACATCTTACTCCTTCATTTAGGACATATTTTGCAACTTTAATGTTAAGCTACACCGAGTAGGGGAAAACGATGGATGGGTGACAGCAAAAAAGTTCAAGATTTTCGACTTAAATGACATTCTTTCTCGAAATTTGTCGCGACGACATAATATATCGACTCAAAGCGAGAAAGTTGGGAAGATTTTTGTCTAGGTCCCATCCCTCTAATGTTAAGCTGCACCGAGTAGGGGCAAACAATGGATGGGTGACAGCAAAAAAGTTCAGTTTTTTTTAAATATTATTAAATTTAATTTTAAAAAGAAGTATAACTTCTCACGCGCGTACATAAGTACACACACCCATTTTTTAAGTTCTATTATACGTTAAATATGTCAAATTCATGAGGATAAACCTCCATGGTTTAGCAGGGTTTGAACCCACACCCTACTGTTTACCAGTCAGAGCGTCTTACCACTAAACCACCAACCCTTTTTCCGTGATCGAATACAAAAATAACAAATAACTAGTGGATCAAGATGATTATAGGTGTTCACGTTAGTGTTGTAGTCATTTATAGAAAAAAATATCTTAATCAAATTTTAAAAAATCATTTTCAAAAAACAGGGCCCCACCAAAATCGAAAAATCGTTAACACCAGCAATAACATATCGAAATTTTACGTTTCTGCAACAAACCGGTGAAAACATAAAAATCATTTAAAAAAAAAAAAAAATGTTTGCCCCCTGGACCCCCCGGGGATCCAAGGCCCCCAAAAACTATACAGAAAATTCCCTTCATGTCCTAAAACTATATAGGTACCAAATTTGGTCAAAATCGGATGAAAATTGTAACTTGTATCGAGTAAAAAAATATATTATTTTCTTTATATGTGTTCAGCAAACGTTGTGGTTGTTGACACATTACAATTATACCTGAAAAACCTACATACAAGTGCATTTCAAGATGTAGGTATACCGGGGTCAAAAGTGGAGTTTACTATTGGATCAATATGATCAGTTGTTCGCGTTAGTATTGCAGTCATTAATAGAAATATAGGGTCCCTCATCCCCGGGGGGGAGGGCACCCACAATATTCAAAATCGAAAAGTCCTTAACACCAGACATCACATAACAATATTTTATGTTTCTGCAACAAATTGCTATAAAGATAAAAATAATTTTCAGAAAACACAACATTGGGCACTCTAGACCCCCCGGGGGGCCCAGGGCGCCCAAAGACTATACAGTAAATTTACTTTATACCCTAAACATGTATACCGAATTTCATCAAAATCGGATGAAAATTGTGGCTTGTATCGCGTAACATACATACATATATACATACACATATACAAATATACACACATACACATATACAAATATACAAGTGCATTTCGGGATGTATATCGGGGTCAAAAGTGGAGTTCACTAAAGAGTTCACTAACGTTCACAAATATACATACATACACATATACAAGGTCATTTCGGGATGTATACCGGGGTCAAAAGTGGAGTTCACTAACGTTCACAAATATACATACACATATACAAGGTCATTTCGGAATGTATACCGGGGTCAAAAGTGGAGTTCACTAACGTTCACAAATATACATACATACATATATACACAAGTGCATTTCGGGATGTATACCGGGGTCAAAAGTGGAGTTCACTAACGTTCACAAAAATTATTGAAATGAACAAAGAAAACGATTGTCTTACCTTGCAAGATGATATGGAACTAAGCGATGACGTCGAACTAGGAGTTGTACAACTTGTACTATCATTGTTTAACAATTGCTGCAAATGACTAGAAGACGAAGATGATGACGTCACACAAGATAGAGTACTGATTGAACATTTGGTATTAAGTAAACAATTTAGACTAGAGGTACTTGAAGTAGCAGAAGATGTAGTGTTAGTGGGAGCAGGAGCGTATTGAATACAAGATGAGTTGGAAGATGGTGAACAAGCAGATGAACTCACTGGAACAAAGAGAAGACAACAAATTGTTAAATGATGGAAGATGGCAAAGTATTGGAAGACGAAGATGAAGTTACTGGAAAAAGAGAAGACAACAAATTGTTAAATGATGGAATATGGCAAAGTACTGGAAGACGAAGATGACATCACTGGAAAAAGAGAAGACAACAAATAGGTAAATGATGGAATATGACAAAGTATTGGAAGATGAATATGACGTCACTGGAAAAAGAGAAGACAACAAATTGTTAAATGATGGAATATGCAAAGTATTGGAAGACAAAGATGACGTCACTGGAAAAAGAGAAGACAACAAATTGTTAAATGATGGAAGATGGCAAAGTATTGGAAGACGAAGATGACCTCACTGGAAAAGAGAAGATAACAAATTGTTAAATGATGGAATATGGCAAAGTATTGGAAGACAAAGATGACGTCACTGGAAAAAGAGAAGAAGATAACAAATTGTTAAATGATGGAATATGGCAAAGTATTGGAAGACGAAGATGACATCACTGGAAAAAGAGAAGACAACAAATTGGTAAATGATGGAATATGACAAAGTATTGGAAGACGAATATGACGTCACTAGAAAAAGAGAAGACAACAAATTGTTAAATGATGGAAGATGGCAAAGTATTGGAAGACGAAGATGACGTCACTGGAAAAAGAGAAGATAAAAAATTGTTAAATGATGGAATATGGCAAAGTATTGGAAGACGAAGATGACTTCACTGGAAAAAGAGAAGATAACAAATTGTTAAAAAATGGAAGATGGCAAAGTATTGGAAGTCGAAGATGACCTCATTGGAAAAAGAGAAGACAACAAATTGTCAAATGATGGAAGATGGCAAAGTATTGGAAGACGAAGATGACGTCACTCAAGATAGAGTACTGATTGAACATTTGGTATTAAGTAAACAATTTAGTAAGAGAAGACAACAAATTGTCGAATGATGGAAGATAGCAAAGTATTGGAAGAAGCAGATGAATTCACTGAAAAAATAACACAAAAGTCTTTGTGGTCATGTGCGATTATATTCGGATGACATCGAAAGCAGTGTAGAGGACATCAGCGCACGGTAATGCGGCAGGCCAAGTTCCGACTGAACGCACACAGTGCGTATACATCACACGAAACAATTCACCATGTTTTTACCCCCCCCCCTCCGCNCCATGTTTTTCCCCCCCCCCCCTCTGCTCCATCATTTTATGATAGTTTTGTAATTTAAAACAAAAGTTACTTAGTGGCACAAAATGACTACCTGAAAGTTTCAAAGCTTAACCTTCGCCCATCCAAAAAATGTCGGCCCATAAAAGTAATAAGATTCAAAATATATTACGGCCATAAATATCTTTTTACTGTCAGAATATGTTTTTCATTTAAAATGTTAATTTTCTTTCAGGCCATCTCAAACACTCTCCTAACCTTATTTCTTCTCTTTGGAGAACCCCCCTTGGATTTTCGTATAATCAAAGTATAACGTTTTCGTGATTTCAACTTGGCAAGTTTTTTTTATTTTAAACTACCTCCATTTTAAAACCTTAGCATTGCCAAGAGAGGGGGGGGGTACAAAGTACCCGCGTTTTAGCAAAAAGCTTGTAGTAATTATAGTAATAAAAAAAAAAAAAACATTTTATCATTTATTTTGTTTGCGGGTACTTTGCACCCCCCCTTGGCAATGCACGTAACTGAATAGAGCTTGGCAATCCTAGGGTTAAGAATTGACAAGCTAATGTCTCGTAAATCTTTGCGGAGTTAAACGTATGTACGTATGTAAACTAAAAATTCCATATTACTTACGGCGTCACAAAAAAATCTTAATAAAATTTAATTTACGGATCTCACAATACTAAAACCACTAGCACAACCTTGGTTCAGTTTTTTCCATGCATATTATCGCGGAGGATTTCCCCCGAGATTACATTTGATTTTTTTTTTCATTCATATATCCCGGAGGATTATCCCCGATTTTTTTTTTATTTATATATATATATCCCGGAGGATTACGCCCGAAATTTATTTTTAGGTTTTTTTTTCATTTATATATCCCGGAGGATTACCCCCGAGATTTCATTTTATAAAGTTTTTTTTTTCATTCATATACTCGTATACCGGAGGATTACCCCCGAGATTTCATTTTATATAGGTTTTTTTCATTCATATACTCGTATACCGGAGGATTATGCCCGAAATTTATTTTTAGGATTTTTTTTCATTTATATATCCCGGAGGATTACCCCCGAGATTTCATTTTATATAGTTTTTTTGTCATTCATATACTCGTATACCGGAGGATTACCCCCGAAATTTATTTTTAGGTTTTTTTTTCATTTATATATCCCGGAGGATTACCCCCGAGATTTCATTTTATATAGTTTTTTTTTTCATTCATATACTCGTATCCCGGAGGATTATCCCCGAAATTTTTCTTTAGTCTTTTTTTATTTATATATCCCGGAGGATTACCCCCGAGGATTATTTGTGAGATTTATATTTAAGTTCTGTTTTTCCATTCATATATCCCGGAGGGATCTCCCACGAGATTAATTTTCAGTTTATTTTCATTCATATACAGTATGTCCCAGAAGTCCTGCCCGGTGCCCATAACTTTTGAACCGCTTGGAATTTTGGAATTCTGTTTGTTTCTAGAGATAGAAAAGGCCCCATGGCCATTCAAATGGTAATATCAGTATCCAGGTTCGAATTCCGGAAGTGGCTTTTTTGACACAAAGATTCGATTTCTCGGGAAATTTAAATGGAATGGTATAAATATTTTTTTGAAAAATAAAAGTGCCAATAAAATAAGGAATATTCACATTTTGTTTTTTCAAAAAAAATAATCAGGGGCGGAGCCAGAGGGGTTCCAAACCAAAACTTCTTACACCCTGTATAACGAAAACGGAATATTATTTTGATATAGAAATTCGTTAAGAGTGGCTCCAAAAATGTTTTTTATCTAAAAAGTAATAAAAATAACAACTTTTAATTTTTATCAGTGCCGTAGGTCGGGAAAACCAAATCTCGTATTTCTACCAGAGCTTAAAATGACGACTTTTAGAAAACGGCCATTTTGGGTTAGAAGGTCTGAAGTAAGTATATGATTTAAGACTTAAAATGGGGAGTGGCCTCAATTAGGAACCAATTTAGACAAAAAAAAAAAATTACTAACCCTCACACTCATTGACAACAGGGTCGTATTAATGAGAAAATTTCAATAGAAAAACTGCATATTAATTGAAGTGTTCTTAATATGCAGTTTTTCTATGGAAATCTTCTCATTAATACGGCCCTGTTGTCAATGAGTGTGAGGGTTAGTAATTTTTTTTTTTTGTCTAAATTGGTTCCTAATTGAGGCCACTCCCCATTTTAAGTCTTAAATCATATACTTACTTCAGACCTTCTAACCCAAAATGGCAGTTTTCTAAAAGTCGTCATTTTACCCTTTGGTAGAAATACGAGATTTGGTTTTCCCGACCTACGGCACTGATAAAACCTAAAAGATTTATTTTTATTACTTATGTAGATGGAAAACCTTTTTTGAGCCACTCTTAACGAATTTATACATCAAGCTCCGCCTCTGATTATTTTTTTTGAAAAAACAAAAATGGGAATATTCCTTATTTTATTGACACTTTTATTTTTCAAAAAAATATTTATACCATTCCATTTAAATTTCCCGAGATATCGACTCTTTGTGTCAAAAAAGCCACTTCCGGAATTCGAACCTGTATACTGATATTACCATTCGAAAGGCCATGGGCCCTTTTCTATCCCTAGAAACAAACAGAATTTCAAAATTCCAAGCAGTTCAAAAATTATGGGCACCGGGCAGGACTTCTGGGACATACTGTATATCCCGGAATATTATCCCCGCGAGATGTATTACCTGCGGTCGTACTGGCTACGAACGTCGTGCTGCATGATGAGGAGGACGATGATGATGTTGATGACGGTGAGGCAGATGATAAGGAAGAATGATGATTTTCAGTATGTCTTCGCAAAGATCGGGCATCACGACTTTGCGAAGACATACCTAGAATTGAACCCTGAGACTCCCTCAGGGTTCAATTCTAGGTCCTCCTTTATTCTCTATAGACA